>RAOH01000271.1:0-41085 GCA_009804965.1 Neurospora sp. FGSC 26632 | reverse complement strand
CCTGACCCGGCTGGCCATCATCGCCGAGAAGCACGCGATGCAAGCCCGGCCCGTGCCCACCCCCGCCCCCGGCTCAACAGCAGGACACCAGCAGGCCTTGGAGATGCACTGGCACCGCCAGTGGGACCCCAACCACGTCACGCCCATCAACACCTGGACCTTGTACCAGATGCGCATTGGCCTGCGCAAGTTTCCCAACTTGATGAGCCTGGTCCTGGCCGGCTTCGAGCAGCCCGACAGGTTCTTCACGCCCCTTGCCCGCTTGATCAACAAACACAAGCACTGCAGGATCCACGTCGTGAGGCGGACCGTCGCCAGTCGGAGCTGTAGGAAACACCCCAACTTTTCGACGCTGTGGCATGAGCAGGCTGTGTTGGACCAGGATGGCAGGCCTATTGCCAAGGCGGACCAGAAGAAGGGTGGTGGTAGTGGCTCCTGTGGTGGTGGTACTGCAAGCAACACTAACAACAATCAGACTCCTGATGCTACTGATGCTCAGAACACTACTACTACTACCGGTCAGAGTAGTGCTGCTGCTGGTCAGGATGCTGATGCTGGCCAGAATGCTGCTGCTCAGGCTCAGGAGGAGGAGGATGCTGCTTCGGATGATGGTTGGCAGGATATCGAGGCTCTGCAAAGTGATAGTGGTGCTGAAGAAGAAGACGACGAAGGCGAGGAAGACGATATGATGAACGAAATGATCGCCTAGTAGGCGGATTGTGTGTGCATTGTCATTGTCGACTCTTTACGGTAACGACAAACCCGGTTCACGAATTGTTCGAGTGTCATCCCAAGGACTTGCTGCTGTCATCTGGACTGGCCAGCCACGAAAGCGGAAGGAAGGGCAGGTTAGGAGGGATCAAGAAGAAAGACATGGTGGTTTCGACGAGGTGTTATGGCATTTACAAGCGGCAAACAAACAACTGGACTTTCCTTTTTTTCGGTCAGCGATGCTGCGAACGTTTCAGCATCTTTTTTTTTCCGACTCTAATTCGAGAAGTCCGGTTCGACTTCACCATCAGAGCAACAGGCGATATATACAAGCGAGGCGGGCTGCTTGCTGCAATTTGTTTTGTTAACTGGTGTAACGAACATGACGACGACATTTTCTCTTATTTCCGGTCATTGAGGGAATCAGGGGCGTTATTTTGGGGCGGGGGTTCTTTGAAACATCGGTTTTTCGGTGCCACACAGCACAGCGACGGGCAATATTCCTTTGAATCATTTCACATGTTAGGGCGTCCTTCAAGAGGATGATGAGGGTTATACCCTGATTACAGCAAGGAGCAACCAGTTAAGTGGAAGAACAGAACAAACAGCTTCCCTTTTTGAGGTTGAAACAGGACAGGACTGGTCGGCTGGACATGGGCCTTGCTCGCTTGTGGCAAATGTTGTTTAACACAAAAGAAAAGTATATATCTTGTACGTCCCAGATTGCTTATACCAGGACTTTGTTAATCATGAGCGGGGCAAAGCAGGCACCACAACTTCCCTACACCAGCGGGTACTCGCTTGGATGGGGGGGTAACAGATACTTAATAATGCGCGAAAATAGTTAGGAACTTAATAAAAGCGACATAAACGAAACCAAAAACGCCTTAAACCCAATCATATAACCAGTCTCATCGTTTATATCGCGAAAGATCTCATAGAAAGGAAAGAAACCACCCGTCCGTCATAACAGTTGACCTTCACCAACGATCCCCAACCGCCCCTCAGGTGATAATGATCAGCGGATGTTGAGAAGCGTATACAGGCTCAACCTCCTCGGGCCTCCACAAACCTCATCAGCATCACCGGAGCACAGCTCCTCGCACTGGCTACCATCAACCTCATCAAGATTAACAGAATCCATCGCTCTCCCGCAGTAGCACTCGGTCTGGTACTCCAGCCCAGCATATGTGTAACCCCCGGTGTTGCAGAATTCCACGCAAGTCTCGACGGTCATGTCGTTGCTCCTCGTGTCAGGACCCGTCAAGATCCTCTACACCACATCATCCCTGTGGCACCCTGAGTAAAACCAACCAGGCAAGCCCGCATCCACAAAGTCCCCCGAGTCCAAGTTACCGGCTTCACTGACCTCGCCGTTCCAGTATACCGACAAGCGATTGGCATTGCCGCAGGAAGTCATGTTCGTTGCGTCGCCTCCGCATCGCATTGAGCATTCGCAGTCTTGCACTTCGAGTGCTCGGGGAGGGTAATCGTCATCACTCCCGCCCTCATCATACAGCTTCGTCCCGCAGAAACACTGGCTGCCGTACTCGGTGCCGAAATAAGGGTATCCATCCTCCTCACAGGTCATTTGGCATTTATCCAGCGTCATCAGCGCATCGTACGTGACTTTTCCAGTGAGCGACTTCTCGCCCGTGACGGGCGTGTCGGTATAACATCCCTGATACGTGTAGTCGCCCATGTCAGCGGGCATCTCCATCTCCCGTTCATAGACGTTGATCCTATTCCCCCCACCGCAAATTTCGCCAGGGGCACCGGCGCAGGTCATGCTACATTCCGTCTCGGGAACCCTCTGCGAGTCGAAGCGCGGGGATACGCCGCACCAGCATTCACGGCCGTACTCGAGGCCGAAATAGGGAAAGGAGAGGTCGGTGCAGTAGGCGGCGCATTTAGCGGTGGTGAGGGTGTCGTCTCCCAAAAGAGAGTTGGGGAGTAAGCGGGGCGAAGACTCGCGATAGCAACCCATGTAATCGAACCCTGGTACTTTGGCGTTCGTAGGCGGGCGGTACAACGCGTTGGTGTAGACTTCGATGCGCTCGCCGGCGCCGCAGGTTTGGTCGTTGTTGCCGGCGCAGGGGAAGGAGCACTCGTTGTCGGAGACCTTGGCGGCAAGAGTGGAGGGGGAGGTGGGAGAAAAGCCAGAGGAAGAGCTGGCGCACCAGCATTCCCGACCGTATTCAACCCCAAAATAAGGAGACGAAGAGCAGAAGACGGCGCGGGCTTCAAGCGTTAGGGTGTCCGAAGCGGTGAAGGACGTGGGCAGGAGGCGAGAGGAGGCGGAGTCGTCGCGGTAGCAGCCTAGGCGGGTGCCAGGGTTGGATGAGGGGTTGGTGTTGGCGGGGGTGAAGGTGGTGTTTTGCCGTTTGAATAGGGTGAGGAAGTGGGAGCGAGGTTTCAGGAGGTTGAGGTTGAGGTCTGTAACTTTGGAGTTGGCGTCGGAGTTGGTGTTGTAGGGGAAGGCGGAGATGGAGGAGAGAGCGTTGGGGTGCCATTGTTGGCAGTTTTGGTGATAGGTTAAGGGTCAAGAACGTCTGTGAGATGAGTGCACCGTTCTCTGGAGGGGTAAAGACTGGTGCTGAGATGGTGATGCCTCTCTGTCTATGAGTGGTGAAGGAGGTATGGCGCCATTGTGGGATTTATACCACTACCCTCGCCGGAGTGATCCAGGCCTTTTGCCGGGTTGTTGATGAGAAAAGGAAGACCTACCCATCAAGAAATTCTGACTGGCATTGGCATAGCTCATCGGGTGTAAGTGGCGTTTAGGAAAGACATACCAACGCGGTCTGATGATGAGGATGTAACTGCCTTTGATGGTCTAGGGCCTGGAAAAGGGGTGGAAGGTGAAGACATCTGAGTAGTGAAGCCGAATTTTTGGGGCTTGTTGTGGGTGTCGTGGTGGGAATGCGTGGGGGTCAGTCTCGCATTCCATGAGTATATGGCCCGATATCAGACGTAGGGAGCGATAAAGAGGCGGCTCTGGATGTCGGTCTTGGCCTCAAGTGTGGTGGATGTGCCAGACTCTCGACTCTCATGACCGAATAGTCAGCTCACCAAACGTCAGAGAGGCAATTCAGAAATAGGATATCAACCTAAAGGTGGTGTACGGCAGAGATGTTGAGGCGGGCTCGATGATTCGACTGTGGTGTCCATGGACTGTGCCCTGCCCTGAGGGGAAAGGCTCTGCGGGCGAAGTGGCTAAGACAGACGGGAAGCTGCACTTGCGAATTCCTGTGGCTACATCCAAAGCGCGTCTACTATCGTGCAGTGATGCCGCGATGGAATGAGCCAGTCTTACTAAAATGGGACGTAACTCATGTTGTCGCGGCAGAATAATCACGAGTATCATAGTAATGTAAGTAGGAGCCGGTTGGATGGTGTCGATGTTAAAATGTCATCATTGGGTTGTTTGCCATGATCACCATAGTTCAAGGTTTACTTTCTGATCTTGCAGACTTCATCAGCGGGAATATTGATTGAAGTGATTCAAAAGGAAGAAGGCGTGGTACAGGAAAGATGGTCTGTCTTGGTTGCTTGCCCCTGCAGGAAAAAGGATCCAGGCGAGGGGGATAGCCTCACAGTCCATACTGGGAGGGGGGGGGGGTGTGTTTCGATCTGTACTTGGACACCTCGAAAACCCCCGGTGTCAAACTGGGTCACGATTGCCAATTACTATCAATTGACTACGTATCCCGCCCGACGAAACGTCTAAATTCCTAAACGTTTGGAATATTCGGATCGTCAAAAAACTGTGAATTAACGGTCAATCAGGTACAAAATATTTCAAAGGTGAAACGTCAGTGCATTTAGACACCAAAAGTAATCGAGGGTCTAAGTGCAAGTTACTCAATTCCGAATTATCATAAGACCCTTCGCTGACAGATCGAAAGACCCCCCCTTCCCAGTACGGAGATACAGGGCTTTGATAGCGGTGGGTGACGTTTGAGTGGTGGGTGACGACTGCCACATGATGTTTGAGTTGATGTTGTGAACTCGCAGTTGCTACGCTTGGCAGGGTCGAACCCGCCGACTCCGTATGACGGGCAGGAGCATAGGGCGAGCTGGGACGGGGCGAAGAAGGTGGAAGGAAAAGCAAATTTTCCAGAGGAGTAACTCACCAGACGCAGAACAACTTAAATAGCAGCCCCCGTATGTTCCAGGTTGTTGTGGCAGAGTGATCACGAGCGTCACACGAGAAAAGGAGCCCGATTGAGAGTATCTCATATTATGAAAGGTCATCATTTATTTGCCTTGATGACTTGGGCTCAACTTGCTCGTCCCACAAACTTCCTGAAATGATGCTGTTGAGCATCAGTTAAGGTAGTAGCTATCATCTGTCTAGCAAGTAACCCGACAAATAATCGTGCCGCTTCTCAAGAAACTGGGCTTATAGACAAGAGTTCTGTGAATTTGGACAGTCCAGAAACTGCTATGTAAACATTGACAAGTTTGCATGTCTTGTGAAGTTATAACGAGTTGGATCTGCCACCACACAGGGCTTTGGTCGGTCAGAGTTCCTCCTCCCTTTGACATGGAACCCAACGCGTGTCCAAGACTACTCGTAGGTGTGTGGTGGAGGCAGTCTACACACCCGCGGTTACCCACTTAGACACACATTCCTCTCTTTCTCATATTCTCTCGACATGGACCCTTTATAACACACCGGTCTTCAGACCAAAAGCAAACCCATACAAAGCAACAACAATAGCAAGGTATATCCCACCTCAACTCCAACAAGATAAACCCAAATCCTTTCAATCCATACAAACGCCCTTTTTTTCATCAGCTCATCCTTCGAACAAATCAATCCTCACAGACTTCAGACTTCCATCTCAAGCCTCATAAGTCCCAATAGGCGTCGGCGCCCTCTCGCTCACCGGCGTCGCCACCCCTCCTCCGCCATTCGTTCTGATACTCAACTCGGGTCTCTGACCCTGCTGGCTCATCATCATCGCCACCACCTGCGTTGCCTGCGAATTAGCCGCCGTAGCCGTAGCCATCTGCTTCTTGTTCTCCAGATTGACGATAATCTCCATCGCCTGATCCAGTCTCTCTTTCTCGACTCTCAGCTCTTTGCGCTTACGCTCCGTCTCGGGGCCCTCGCTCATCAGTCTCATAAAGATCTCCAGTCCCGTACCAGCAGTGCGACTGTACAGACCGAGTTTCTCGTGCAAGTAGGTATCGATCACGGATGCGACGCGGGGCAGGAGGCCGGACATGATGTGGATGGCGACGATGTCGATAAACCGACTGGCGGCCGTCAAGTAGTAACCCCGCACGTAAGCGGCGACGGTGATCTCCTGGTCGTACGGGTCCGGGCCGAGGAGTCTCATCTCTTTGGCCATTTTGGCCTGTTCTTGTGCCAGCTCCTCCTCCGTCAGCTCTTCCATCTTACGGATTGCTGGGGATTCGCCGGTTCGGGCGGCCATGCGTAGAAAGTGACGGTGACGCTCGAGGATGCGTTTCTCGGCTGCCTTGTTACGTTGAAGCGCGTCTTCGTCTTTGGTGAAGATGCGCTGGGTCTCGAGATTATAGATCAGGTTGAGTTGGTTGCGGACTTCCTCTTTGTGTTTGGCCATGAAGGACTTCATGTGCTCGACGGACTCGCGATACACGGCCCGATTCTTCAAGTTGGAGAAGGCATTATCCAGAATTTTCATGACCTCATTCTGGAGGAACTGTATGGTCTGGTTGACGAAGTTCTCGAGGTGAGGACCCCAGGTTCTGGCTGCCTCGGTGTAGAGCGGCTCGTAGACGGAGGCCGACACAAGCCCGGGCTGGCCGGGTATGGCGCTCCGCCTAATAATCGTACGAAGCTCCATCAGGTTCTTGGAGCGAGGAGGGGGTCCACCGCCAGGTCCGGGAGAGAAGGGGAAGTTTCCAGGGCCTGGTGTACCCCACATAGTGGCAGAAGTCGACGGCGACATGATCATGCGGTCGCTATCCTCGGCCTTGATTTGGCCACGGCGCTTGGAAGGAGTCATATTGATGTCCTGAGCCAGAGACCTCTTTCTGGGAGTTTGTCCCAACGGAGCGGGAGTGACCCTCGGGCTGTTATCATCGATGGTGATCACGTCCGGCTCTTTGACATTAAACTTGGGCTTGCTTCCAAGGATTCGCTTCTTGAAGGGTTCGGCAAAAAGACAATCCCACTGGCTCATGAATTCTTGCTGCAGCACACGGGTCTTGACATTGGTTGCGAATTCCGCCAAGCTGCGCATTATCTCCATTTCGGGGTTAGGCGGAGGATTGGGGTACTTCTCCAGCTGCTCCTCAATTCTGAGCAAACGGTTGTACACCTTTTGTTTCACTTCGGGGAGCCTGGATGAAAACATAGTTAGCAAAACGAGATCGTCTGAAAGGAACGGAGCAGACACTTACACCTTAGAGAACTCCCGACCAAGAGTGATAGACAAGAACTCCTTCAACTTCTCGATACCACACCTATCACGGTATTTCTCGAAAATCTCAGGCCACTGGCCCATAGTCGCTGAGTCCGCAGTCCTATTGAAGAAGGCCTCTTCGAATTTGTTCTGCTCGTCCAAGTCACTACCTTGGCGAGAAGTAATGAAATATCCCAAGCCTGTGAGATGAGCTTGCTCGTTCAGCATCGAGAGCCAAGAGGAGAAGCCGTTCATCTCCCTAGGCAGAAGATCCGCCTTCGTCATGACGCCAACGCAGCGATTTTCCGCGTTCATCTCTTGGATGAGTTTGAAGGCGAAGCTGTTTTCGGCGTCTTGGTTCATTGGTACAGCCCAAAGAATGATGGCATTTTGGCGGGAAATATACTCGCAAGTGAGGTTGCGAACGACTTGCTCTAGGAATCTGTCCTCGGGGCGCTTGGCGGTGATGAAGACGCCGGGAAGGTCGTAAAAGTTGAGGTCAGCCAGATCGGGGCCTTTCACCTCGAGAGCAACGGTATTGGGGGAGAACTGGGCCTCTCCGTGAGCCTCCTTTTCCTTGATCCGATCCAAATGCTCGCGGCGAGCGGCGTCAGATTGTCCACTCTCATTTTTCAGGCGAGGGACGAAAAAGCGGTAAGGGGTGCTGGGGTTTAAAATGGCGACCTGTGCGCAACGGAGGAGAGTCTCGATTTCCTCGGCGTCGAAGCGGTCCCGGATCGTCTTGAATTCCTTGCGAGTCTGTCGACTTGGGTCCAGCTTTACCCAGGGCGGGAACCTGTCGCGATCGGTGACATCCTGGAGAGTGATAGGATGGCTGCGCTGGACAAAGGCATAGTCCTCCTTGAGAAACATTCGGCAAGACCATTCGTCGGCTCGTGAGATGCGAATGTGGATGGGGCATCTGGTGCAAGTGCCACTGCTCCTGGGAAGACTGAGACCAGCAATGGCTGACATCAAACTGGATTTTCCGGAGGATTGATCGCCGACAAGAACAAGCTCTGGCAGACTGACGACATGTTGAATTCCCCTGGCTTGGAGTTCGCCCAAGGCATCGTTGATATCCTTGAGTTCTTGGCCAAAGTCCTTGAGTGCCTGGCCGGGGCCGATAAAGGACCGATCCATATTGACGCAGCTCCTGGGTGTCGGCAGGTCCTGCTCCACGAATTCGGCCTTGGTCTTCACTTCCATCAGCATGCATTCATCATCCTGGTCTTCACCGTCGACCTCCATGTCGCCAATGACTGACGCGCCAGGCGCAAGTCTGGTGTCCACGCTAGCTGTGACAAAGTTGTCAGTTGGTTATCACAGAATAAATGAGGGGATCTGGACTTGACTTACGGGCATCTGACCGCTGCATGCGTCTCTCAACTTCTGATGGTGCAAAGTCCACCGTCATGTTGTCGTCCTCGTCAACTCTAACGTGACGCGGGTTCGTCATGGGCGGTTGGAAACCAGGTTCCCGCTTGATGCGGGCATGCTGATTTGCGCGGCGCATGTTCGCCTGAGTCTGTAGAATGTGTAGAATATTGTTGTCAGAAAAGGAAGAGTAAAGCAGCAAGTGAGGCAGGAAAAGGTGAAAGTGAACTTTGTAAGCTTACCATGATAAACACTGGACTCACCCTGTGAAATGCGATTCAGCAAGGAATCACGAAAGCCTCAGATCCAGCTGAGGCCGATTACACCACCACCGACGAACCCAGTTCGTGATGATTATCTGTTGGTGACAACAAGGGAGTGATGATTACAGTGACGAAATATGAGGGTATCCAGACGGGTATGAGTGAAGCTCTGGATAGAGGAGTTGTGGTGAAAGATGGTGGAGATGTGGGTTGGGAATGTGGTGTGAGAAGATGTAAGTGTCTAGAAATAATTCCCACGACCAGATAAGATGGAGGGGTAGAGGGGAGAAAAAAAGAAAAAGAGGCAGCAGTCGAATCTCGACGAGAGGATGAGAGAGGCAAGTCTCAGGTCCGGCTCCTATTGGTGCTAGGCACTGCTAAAGGATAGCGGGGTAATTGTGAGACAGCGTTAACAGATTCGATCTTGGTGAGGAGGAAGTAAGGTGGAGGGAGGAAGTGAGGTCGAGTGTTGCAAGGAAAACGGATATCAGAGATTCGCGATAAGGGGCTTATTCAATCCCGTCCGATGTAGAACGGTTCTTGCACTTTGCAAAAAACGGGTGGTTCCCCTTTCACGGTTGCTACAGCAATTTCAGGCGGGAGTGGTGACGTTGGTTGACTTGTTACCGAGTGTCGAGGTCCCCCTCCAATGGTAGCAAACGCGTGTTCGTCGCGACTTTGAAATCTGCCACTTTAACGCGACCCCGGCGAGTCTGGCCAACCCTGGTCTGCCTGTATCAGGGTATCTTTGGGTGATGTCCAATGAGGGAGACCGTTTGGACCTGAACCACTGTACGTCTGGACGGAAATGGAAAAATAGCAATCACATCTTGCATCACATGGAGAAAGTACCAGTATCAAGGGATTGAACAAAGGATTTTTGTAGGACATCTCAAGTGGTGTTAATTTGATCTTGATTTGAAGCTTGGGAGCCGTCGATGCTGATGTCTTCCTGCCACTGCCTGCCGGGACTTGAACAACTGAACTCCTACCGTTCGAATTTGAGCACGTTGCCGGCCGCAACACTCGGGCCCCACCATAGAGCACAAAGTGGGGAAGGAACCAATCTGCAGCGCCAGTTCGAGGCCGTGCCCATTGCCCCTGTCCTCCAAAACAGAGTTGGGCGTTCACGTGGGGCAGGCACCGCCCGTGAGACCGGGTTTCAGGGGATTTGGGGATGGAGCTAATGTGAGCTCTTCGTTGTGTAGCAGTGGACCTGTCCTGGTGTCCTCTAGAAGCAGGCCAGTTACACCATTGACCGCAGCACCACACAAGCGGGCGGACGACATCCCCGTCTTCGAGACGTCTAATTAAACACTTGTTGATCTCTTCGCCTTTTTTTCTTCTTCTCTATTTACATCTCTTCTTATCCCAGAGTAACGACTGTCACGATTCACATCACATCTGGGAACCCAAACCACAACATGTCTCTCCAGGTCCCTTACCACACCAAGGCCAACGGGGCCGCTGGCGGCGCAACCAAGGCCGTCATCCTGGTGAGTAGTTCCAGACCTCCTTGAACTACACTACGGGAACCTCCTCCACCCTGAGTCGTGTAGTCATGGTGGTAGAGATAGCTTCTATGCGAGACAACAAGCATGGAATGTTGACATCTATAACCAATTTCTAGGTCGGAGGTGCCTCTCGCGGTACTCGCTTCAGACCCCTTTCCCTCGATGTCCCCAAGGTAAGTCAACAAAAACACCAATGAACTCTCCCCCGGAATTGTCTATATATCCAATTCGCTAACTTCACCGACAACAACCAGCCCCTCTTCGACGTCGCCGGCCACCCCATCATCTGGCACTGCCTAACCGCCGTCGCCAAAGTCCCCTCGATCCACGAAGTCTACCTGATCGGCTACTACGACGAGTCCGTCTTCCGGGACTTCATCAAGGATGCCGCCCACGAATTCCCCCAGCTGACCATCAAGTACCTGCGGGAGTACCAAGCCCTGGGCACCGCCGGCGGCCTCTACCACTTCCGGGACATCATCCTCAAGGGTCGCCCCGAACGCTTGTTCGTCCTCAACAGCGACGTCTGCTGCTCCTTCCCCCTGGGCGAAATGCTCCGCCTCTTCGAAGAAAAAGACGCCGAGGCCGTCATCATGGGCACCCGCGTGTCCGAAGACGCGGCGACCAACTTCGGCTGCATCGTGTCGGACGCGCACACGCGCCGCGTGCTGCACTACGTCGAGAAGCCAGAGAGCCATATTTCCAACTTGATCAACTGCGGCGTGTACCTGTTCGCCACGGAAGCCATCTTCCCCTCCATCCGCACGGCCATCAAGCGCCGCACCGATAGACCCAACAGGTTGATCCGCTACCCGTCCGCCGAGAACATGGAGAGTTCCTTCTTCGCCCAGCAACCCGCCGACGAAGACGACGAGGAATCCGAGAAGCGCTCCGAAGTCATCCGCCTTGAGCAGGACATCCTCTCCGACATGGCCGATAGCAAGCAATTCTTCGTCTACGAAACCCAGGATTTCTGGCGGCAGATCAAGACGGCCGGGTCCGCTATCCCCGCCAACGCTTTGTACCTGCAGAACGCGTGGCAGAGCGGTTCTACGGAGCTGGCCCAGCCTCAGCCTAACCACATCATCGCGCCCGTGTTCATCCACCCCACGGCCCGTGTCGACCCCACAGCCAAGCTGGGTCCCAATGTGAGCATCGGCCCCCGCGCCGTGGTGGGCGCTGGTGCCCGTGTCAAGGAGTCGATTGTGTTGGAGGATTCCGAGATCAAGCACGACGCGTGCGTCTTGTACTCGATCATCGGCTGGAACAGCCGCGTGGGCGCGTGGGCCCGTGTCGAGGGTACCCCGACGCCGGTGACAAGCCATACGACGAGCATCGTCAAGAATGGCGTCAAGGTGCAGGCCATTACGATTTTGGGCAAGGAGTGTGCGGTTGGTGATGAGGTGCGCGTGCAGAACTGCGTGTGCTTGCCTTTCAAGGAGCTGAAGAGGGTGAGTTTTGCTGATCGAATACTTCGTTTACTACTACGGTTTGCTAACATGGCTACTACAGGATGTTGCCAACGAGGTTATCATGTAAAGTGATGAATGTGCGAGAGTCAAAAGATATGAGGCGGAAGGATTGATGGATGATGAGATACCACCGAAGCCAGAGCTGCTTCGACTTAATCAAAAAGAACTAATGCAAAAGCCGATTCATGGCTGTCTACCATCTGACTTACTGTATCTCGTTGCTTTAAATGCCGAGCAGCTACAGCCAGATAGTCCGGTCGGAGCACACTTTCATGGCCAGAGAAGAGTTCAATAGTAATCTGCATTTCTTACTCTTTGGATCTCGGACCCGTTAGATACGTACAAGATGTCGGACTGCTAGCGGACAGCGGCAGTAACTACATCTTTCTATCTTCATCTCGACCCATCCACTTAAAAACCCCTACATGGAGAGTAGGCCTTGAAGACCATGGGCCCTCCTAGCTATATATACTTTTTGATCATCGTCAATACCACCTATCAAGAAACTACCGGGTTCATCCCCTCATATTCTCAGGCGAGGCCACTTTGTCGTCTGCTGATGAGCCTCACAATCGGGCTGTCCTCATCCTCACTGTCAAGAATACCCGGGAACATCTTCTCAGTCTGCGACGTCTGCAATGGCTGGAAATCGAACGACATGTCGGTTGGTGGATATCTGTTGTTGGGGTCATCCACCAAGCTATCGCCGATGTGTTCGTCACCGGGAGTCGGGTTCTCCATTTCTTCTGGGACCGGATCTGGTCGCAGGAAGGCGGGTGTAACAGTGAAGGACGGAGGACCTCGCTGCGCATCCGGGGAACTATCCAGAAGATGATTCTCATCGATACTCTCCAGGAAGTCAGACACAGCTTGAGCGTCCGGTGTGGAAGGCATACGTGCGGGGGGAGGAGGATGAGCGGCTTTCGCCCTTTTGGCCCTCGTGTTCGAGACATTGCCTCCTACCGGACCGCCGTCATTTGCGGCAAATCTCTTGCTGCTTCTCGTTCGGGACAGTTGACTTTGCTGTGTCTGACTCTCGCGTACAACCTCTTGGGTTTCAGGCAGATTGGATGTCACGTCTTCGTAGATTTGCTGCACGACATTAGCCACGGTCCATGTCTCTGGACCTTTGGTCACGGGTCTTTTGCTTGACTTACTAAGGGACGTTTTGGCTTTCTCTTTTGAGTGCTGGGAGGTCTTGGGGTTGGGGCCTGCTTCTGTGTCGAGGCTGGCTTTTGTGCTGTCTTTGTCACCTGTTTCGCTTTCAAGTTCGGCTTCTTTGCGCTTGGCCGGGTTGCCTTCTTTTGAGTAGCCTTTGCTGTAGCTTTGCCTCGTGACCCTTGGTTCTGAACTGGGGAAGCTTTGTGTCCATCTTTGGTCTCTTTTGCTTTCGGTGGCTGGTTCACCTTTTCTGTTTCTTGGGTTTGCAATGTTCTCTGCCGCGTGTTGATGGCCCGCAATGGTTCTTGGACCGCTTTGCGTTTGGTGTTTGCCTGTTTCTTGGGTTTTGCGGCTTCAAGCTCCTGGGGTGTAGTGTCAAGTTGCGGAGAGGGAGAAGCCGGCTTATGGTTGTTAGTGCTCTGACTGACAGGAGCGGCAGGTACGCTCTCGATTAGTTGAGCATCTGGTCGAAGTGGTTCTATCCTATCCGAGGGTTAGCGCAAGGAACAATAGAACTGAAAGGGTCTGCATACTCCAGCTTGGCGATCAGGTCATAACGGTATCCCTCTTTCTGTTGAAGCTTGAGATTTGCCTCGTCGAACTCGGTACGGTCAAACTTCCAGACACCAATGGTGGGAATATCTGGGAGTTCATTTGCGTGAAAGGCCATAGCCCAATACAGAGGTCCTGTAAAAAGCAAGTCAGTTACAATCTTGATACCGGGTTTTGCTGTTTGTTGGGTAGCCAAGAGTGTCTGGGATGCATGCGGCGTATACTGCAGCTGGGTTGGGTGCGCAATGATAGCTGTACTACTTACCATCGAGAGAGGGAAGCCGGCTCAGATAGTCACCCAGATTCCAGAGCTTGAAGTTGCTGTCGGATATGTGATACTCCCCGATGCCTGCTCTCCAGATATCGATTCCACATTTTCCGTCAGGATGGTACTTGAACGACAAAGTGTAGAACTCGATCAAGCAGTCTTCATCCCAAGTTGTTGATCTCAAGAAGCTAATACGAAATTTGACCAAATGTTCGGTTTCGAGAACGGGAAATATGTCGTTAGTCTAGTCCAGCACAAGGTTAGTGATACCGTATATGGGGTCGGTGTGGAAGGTGACTGGTCCTAACCAGGATGTCCAAGAAGCGAGTGAGAGAGTAGTCGACGTCCTGGTGCAGGAATACGGTGGTCGATTGTTCCCTCAAGATTTCTCCGTCGAAAGTCGGTATGCCTGATCTTGAGGCCATGGCTTCTTCAAACGTCCTTGAGACAATGTCACTCAGGGATAAGACATGGAAGAAGGCCGGTGGGAAAGCGCGTCTGAAAATGGTCAGTAATTCCACGAAGAGGAAGATTGCTTGAAGCCACGACCGAAGTCGGCAATGGTTCATACCGAGCATATAGTATCTGGCTGATCTATAAAGGGTCTTAGTTGCCGCAACATATCAAGAGGTCAAGTTTTCTGGCGCAGTGGACAAGGAAGAGGACGGCACTCACGGCAGCCACAAACACTGTCTTGCACAGCTGGAAGTCGCGCTTCCACGATCCACGAGCTCCATACGTCTGGGGATTCGGCATGTCGAAATGACAACAGAGTTACACGATCAAGAAACGTCGGCGATGGTCGATCAAGGGGCCTCAAGAATCGAGGGATGTGCGATCTCGGTCATGATGCAGGTGGCTTCGAGAAAAGGGAAAGGAGAAAACGTTTGTGCGAGATTGCTTGAAATTTCAGCGAGTCAACTTTATGTTGGAAAGAGCACAGGGAAAGCGGTGGAAATATTCGAGATTGGAGATTGGAAGGTGCGAATGGTGCACAGGAAATGAGGAGAGAAAAAAAATGGAAGGAGCTCTTCAGTGCACTCGATCTCGACCACGGCCTGTGTGCAGCCATCCGATGTCCATCACTTTTGTTATACCACTGATAAATGAACTGTGAAGCCATCGCGACACCAAGTTTGAGTATGTGTGTGATATTGTTTCTGTGGATGTAAATCTACCGCGAGTGTTGTATGCCAATGTTCAACGCCACATTCATTCACTAACATATCTAGCCTCCTGTATTTTATCCTCGCGCAGTCCGTCCTATGTCCATGTCTGTATTAGCAAGTTAATTTGGAGAAAGAAGAATGACAAGTCGAAGTCGGGTTAGAGATGAATGCGAGCATATCTTCAGACACTCGGATGTTTTGGAAGTAGAACACCCATGAACCCTCGACATTCCGTGACATGGCCAACGAAAATAGATGGCTGCAGCATTTCAATAATTCCTGGAATGGTTGGTTTGGCAAGGGGATCACATCATATACCCCAGATCGGCATATTGGTTGGAAGTCTTGGTTCAGATCTGATATCTCTCGATTGACCGAGACCTCTGTAATTTGGCTAATTTGGCATCCCGTAAAGAATAAGTAGTGCAACAATTATTCGACGAACAAAGCCATGATTCCAAGTTGTGGTTCAGACGTGTGGTTGCAAGAAGAACACAGGGAATGACTCCCAAGCCTAGGTAGAAAGGGCCAGATTTATATTCCCCTAGTCGTCGTCCACCCAGGTGTTTGTTAGAGCGACGCAACCCGCATTGTCCGATGCCACAGCCTCTCGCCTCCGGACATGAATTTCTGCGTGTATCGAAAGCTAGTTTTTCAATGTTAAGGCCTCGCAGCGTTGTGGTTCTATTGTATTGATACAGCACTGTTCCTGTACTAGACTTACGAGTTGTTGTTCGATGCGCACATGGGTAGCTGCCCCCAAGACCTCCCAACAGCCTCGGACTCGTTACCAAGGTCTTGAGGCTTCTTGCTGCGTCACCGCTGATAATGCACCCATAGGTGGTAAATCATGGTGATCGGGCATACATACATTTTAAGCAAACACGTCGGTCGAGTCGAGAGCGTGTGCAAACTGGACTCTTCAGGTTGGGAAGTCGGTAGGCCGCTTGGGCCAACAGAAAACCTGCCCTGGTTGCCAGGATGTCATCCAGCTGGCAAAAGCAAGGAAGAAGCGAAGCGGCAGGTCAGTAAAAGGTGAGGCGCTTATACCGCTTACAAGTCTGGGCAAAAGCGGTCCGTGCAAACCTTAAAAACCAGATACAACTTCATTCTCCCAACATGAACTTCAAAACGCCGCATTGAGGCCGCCGCAATGAGATTTGAGGCAAAACAGAGCAAAAACCCGCCATTTGAGCGCACGGCGTTTCGTAGATCCGTTGCCGTTATTGCAGAGTTGATGTTGCTCGAAGTATCCCTGGTTCGACAGAATCTGGAGTACCTGGGACTTGGCAAGACGAGGAAGAAGAAAGCGCCAAGACTGTAAGTGAGATAATCGACACCGCGAAGGGGCAGGTCGGCAAAAGGGGGCCCGAGTGACCCACCCCAAAGCCGTCGTTCGTCCAGGACTCAAGGCTGAGTGGTGATGACAATCTGTGGCTGACGGTGTGGCATTAGGCTGCCCCTGAAATGATGGCCTGACTGGAGGTGGATAGTTGGACTGTGAAAAGTGTCACCGGGCCGTGTCAAGCCCCAAGTCGTTGTTGGCAGATTGACAAAGCATGCCAAGGTCTATGTGCACGCTGTCATCCAGGGCGAGTCGACGAAGCTGATGATCTGTATTCTAGGAACTCCATCGAACAGGTCAAGGATGACATGGACAAAAGGGCTTGGACTCAGTGACGTATCGTGATGTGTCGTGGCCCGGACAACAACAGAACTATCGAAGAAAGATGGCTCCGCTCATGCCAGCCAGCGGCTAGGTAGGTTGTGGTGGTTCATCACTGATGTTGGCTGGATCGCGATGGCAGCGGTGACAGTTGCTCGTCAAAAAGTGTACTCTTGCTGGAGGAGAGGGCATGGATCGATGCGGGACATTTAAGGATTCACTCTGCCAACCTCGTGTCTCTGAGAGTTGAAGAGTGTGAGTGGTGCATCGTTGCCTGGCAGGCAAAGGTCGAGTGACCAAGAACAAGAATAAGTCAAAAGAACTGCAAGTTCAGTGGTTCACTCCCTGATCGCAGCGATCGGGAATCGGGATGCAGCTGTCGCCAGATGGCATGCAAGACCTGCTGACAAGACCTGACATGCAGCATGTTCTTCCACCTGCGCATCACATCAGCATAAACCACCCCAGAACTGAAGGAAGCCGAAGAATAAATGAAATAGTGATTGCGATAGGTTTACATACCTTACTCAAGTAGACTCCGGAGGTAGGCAGTAGAGGAGTAGAGGCAGGTACGGTAGACACACATACAGTTGCAGACGGAAGGTCCAGACCATGCATGTACCTAAGGCCCTATGCACAAAAAAAGGAGGACAGGTGGACAGTTTACCTCCGACTCCTGCCCTTTTCTGTCCGGGCCAACAATAGGGTAATCCATCAGCTGTGGACTTGTGAGTGTTTGTCAGCTCTGCTGGTCAGACTCAGTCCCATCTCTTGGGTAAAAGTCACCAACACCGATATATCCGCGCAGTTCATATGCCCTGGGGCGATTCCCACTTGCGTATATGCATGTTTATATTCTGAAGTGCATCTTCGTATCATCTCGTACATAAGGTACATTTATAAGTCGGATTCCGGTTATGCCACTACATCTCCGTGCCCGTGCTGAAGGTGCTGTAAAATATAAATATTTGGCAGGAGTGACAGTCCTTCGATCTCCAATCTCAGCTTTTGCTCGACTTTTTCAGCAGTCACGCTACTGCCCCTGTCCAGGCCCAGGTTCCCGTCGCTCGAACAGCCTTCAGTCCCACTCCACCCTAGGATATCGGGCTGTAAATCGTGTGGTACCTGCCCTCGCTGCCCTCCGATCGCACCTGCATTTAAAAATGTACCGCACGGTGGTCACCGAATACCTCCCATTCAAAGCCACCGAGCTACCGATATCCAACGATCCCACCTGGCAGATTCGACATAAATCGGCCATAAGCCCAGATCAGAATCCCGCCTCCACTGTCCGTGCCTCTGCTGTCATCCCCGTTTCCCCGTCCTCCAGTCCACCAGGCAGTCCTGAGTTCAGTCCCGGAGTCTACTTCAAGTAGGTCTAAAGAACTTTGTGCCCGTCCAACCTTGAGCCAACACACTTAAAAACACACTCCCACTTGTTGTTCGCCTTTCGCCCCTGCCGCCGCTCAACGCCCCGTCCCCCCGTTCCCCAGGCATCCATCCCGTCCGCTGCCTCCGTCCCAAAATCCATCAAAAACTCGCTTGGTCATTCCGCCGACCCCTTCCTTCCCTGTGCCAGGGACTCGAACGCATTTCAAATTCCAAACATCCAGTCCGGCCCACGCCATTTCTCCCCTTGCCCTTCCTCTTTTAACTCGACAGGGCTGCGCTGCACAACCACTTAAACTCGGACCCGACCCGACACAGACACGCGCGAACGACCCTTTCCTGTCAACGTCAGCAACGTCCAACGCCAACCCTACCTACACGTCGGTTGCGGCACGCCATGCCTTCGTGGCATTTGACACTTTAACATCTGCTTGCTTGCTATCGCGCAAGGGGGATAGTATCACGGACAACGCGCGTGTGGCGACCACCCACGCAGCCGCGACTTGGAACGCGTTGGAAGCCCACGACCAGCATCACCGATACAGTCCGAATCAGGCATTCACCGTGTTGAACAGGAATCCTCTTTGTGCCCCTCAGGGTCCTCAACTTCAGCCTATTTAGCGCACCCCGGACTTCGCTTTTTTTTTTTTTTTACCAGCCGATAATCAACTTTTCCGTTCGTCGTTTCGATCGACTGACTCCTTTTGACAACAACTCACGTTGGCGCGACGTCGACAAACGATGCCTTTCGGGTTTGATGGTCAACCTGCAGACATGAGTTCTCCTACACCTACCCAAAAGACCATCGCGGATCACCCGCAACGATCGAAGCAGCGGGTCTCGATGACGTGGGCGGAAGAAGATGGTCCGAAAACGCGTGCCCTCAGGCTTTCCCAGCAATACATAGAGACGAAGACGATCACGACTACAACGACTACAAAAAAAATGTACTCTCCCATCCCGATCCCAGAACCACAAATGCTCGACCCCAAAGAATACCCGCTCGCTGCACACCCGACGCCCATGTTCCTGAAAATTTTCTCGTCCACATATACTATTCCTGAAGGATCTCAGAACAACAGTCAGATATGGTCTTCGCTTGGCGGCTCGGGAGCCGATGGAATTTCCTCTCAGCATCGGTTAGAAAGTATTGACTACACCGAGGAGCCCGCAGTCGAAAGTGGTGGTTCTTTTACCCCTTCGTTTATCCAGCGACGCCCGCAGCCCAAACGGCCTCGAAGATCTAGCAGTCGGTTCGAGTCTCTCAACAACAGCCCCTTGCCGAGAACCATGGCGGGACCTGCCGTGCTTATTTCCGACTCTAATGAGCTTTTTCGTCGTGCACTAGCAAAAGGGCAACGCTTTCAACGCTCTCCCCGGATGAATACAGATTATTTGGCAACACCTGATGAGGCGGAAAGGGTTAGCGGTGACTTTGATCATGATGCCCCGCCGCTTCATCTTCCAAACACCACGGAAGCTGAGACAAGCCAGTCAACCGCTTATGATGACGCAGAGAGCCAGGCTGGAAGCGAGACTCAGACCGTCTTCAGCGCGGTTGCCACGCCCCCCGTTACGGACGCCGAACTTCAGCCCGTTGCCGATTATGATGAGCCTCTTCAACAAACGGTTAGGGGACTGCACGCGAGCCACGCCATTAGTGCAGTAGCTGCACAAGACGCCAGTTTGCCTAGTCCGCGCCTATCGCCTACGCTTGCTGCGGCTCAGCTACAGCTAGTTCCTTCGGATGACGAGGGTGCCGATGACGAGGTCACAGCCTCTACTAATGCTTTTGGCCGTGGCGACCCGAGTCAGTGGCTAGACGAGACTCAAAGAAGCGGCGATGCGGACGCTGAGATGGTCGATGACTCGCTTGCTCTATCACCTACCATCTCCCCGTCTCAGTTGGACGGAGCCTATCAGCATGCCCTGATGAAGCCCGACATCATGATCGACAGCTTTGATGCCATGACTCCCCAAATGAAGTCTTGGATGATATATCAACTTTTGCGTCGGTGCCCCAGGAAGACTCTTCAGGCGGTTGCTGATGTTGTCAACCCAGCCTTGAAGTGTGATTTCTTCCGACGTCTTCCTACCGAACTCAGTCTCCATATTCTCTCCTACCTGGATCACCGCGATCTTTGCCGGGCAGCACAAGTATCAAAACAGTGGCGCAATATCGTGGATAGCAACGAGACAGGCTGGAAGGAGCTGTTTGATCGGGATGGCTTTCAACTTGCTCCTGGCGAACTTCAAAAGGCCATCGCTCAAGGGTGGGGCTGGCAGGATCCCGTTGGCGCGTTGGAAGGCGAGGTCGACCTGAGTCAGCATTCCAGACTGACATCAAGCGAGTCGGAACTGTTCAAGTCCGCAGTCATGTCTGAGAAATCAGATAAAGCTGATTCCAGCCCTACCCCCAAGATAAGGTCTTCGAAGCGTAAGCGTAACGCAGGCCACACGAACACTGAAAGATCCAAGCGCCGTGTCAGCTTCCAGGACTTCAGAGAAAGGTTTCACCAGACACACAGGTCGGAGGGTCCCATGTCAGCCGCTAATGCCGCAGCTGTGGCCGTTCCAGACCCCCAGATTGGGCTTCCAAGCCTACGTCGGCTTCACCTTTACAAGTCTCTGTACAGGAGACACTACATGATTCGCCAAAACTGGACCAGCGGGAAGGTTAGGCCCAGTCACGTTGCCTTTGCGGCGCACCCTCGACATGTCATAACATGCCTGCAGTTCGACGAGGACAAAATCATCACCGGTAGTGACGACACGCTGATCCATGTCTACGATACCAAAACCGGCAAGTTGCGTACGAAACTCGAGGGCCACGAAGGCGGAGTCTGGGCTCTCCAATACGTCGGAAACACCCTGGTTTCGGGGAGTACCGATCGGTCTGTCCGTGTCTGGGATATCCAAAAGGGTATTTGCACTCAAACATTCTATGGGCATACGTCCACCGTCCGTTGTCTGCAAATCCTCATGCCGACGGAGACCGGGGAAGTGAAAAACGGCGAGCCGGTCATGATGCCGGAGAAGCCCTTGATCATTACCGGTTCTAGGGATAGCCAGCTGCGCGTTTGGCGCCTTCCAGAGCCGGGTTCTCGCCGCTACATTATGAACGGACCTGCGGCTAATGAAGAAAACTGCCCGTATTTTGTCCGTATTCTTTCCGGACACGCGCACTCTGTCAGGTCCATTTCGGCTCACGGGGATATTCTCGTTTCGGGCAGCTACGATAGCACCGTGCGTGTCTGGCGAATCAGCACGGGCCAGCAACTCCATGTTCTGTCCGGCCACAATCAAAAGGTTTACTCGGTGGTTTTGGATCACAAGCGGAACCGGTGCATTTCCGGATCGATGGACAGTTACGTCAAGATTTGGGATCTCGACACCGGTGCATGCTTGTACACCTTGGAAGGGCACAGCTTGCTGGTCGGACTTCTCGACTTGCGTGACGAAAAGTTGGTCTCAGCTGCGGCGGACAGCACGCTGCGCATATGGGACCCCGAGACCGGAAAGTGTAAGCACACCCTCATGGCTCACACCGGAGCGATCACGTGCTTCCAACATGATGGCCGAAAGGTTATCTCTGGAAGTGAGAAAACAGTCAAAATGTGGGATGTTCAAACCGGCGAATGCATGCAGGACCTCTTGACAGATCTTAGCGGGGTCTGGCAAGTAAAGTTTGATGAAAGGCGGTGCGTTGCAGCGGTGCAGCGTGGCAATTTGACTTATGTCGAGGTATGTACCAATCTCCTTATCAGCGGCATAACGCCGGACGCGGACATGAGCTGACTCGAATGTGTTTAGATTCTTGATTTTGGGGCTGTCCGAGACGGAGCTCCGCCCGAGGAACTCGGCAAGCGCAAGCTCCTTAATGAGGCAGAAGTCCAACAACTTTTGCTTGCAGAAGGCGAATGATCATGCACACTGGACGAGCTTTCAGCGGTATTGGTAAACGACATCGGCGATGACAGCGGTTACGAAAGCATGGACTCAAGCTTGGCTTTCGTACAATCAGCCTGTCAACGGCATGGCGGCACCCTCAACATAAAAACCCCCTTCATCAACAATCCAGCGGAAAGGGAGGAACAATACAGTGGAAAGGTCGGCGCGCGCAAGAGTAATTTCTTGGGCAGCTGGACACCCACTGCTCGTCTTCGGACGCTAAAGCCCAGGCTAACCCTTACCTGGGTCGCCTTGGACGCTACAGGCAAAATTTTCTTTTTAGGTCATGATCATTTTCGATGACTTGTTAGGTGTACATGGGATATGAAATGGAAACCACACAAGGGCAAATGGGAGAAACAAAGCGAACGGAGTCAGGGAACACACGCGTTGCGCGGAATATCGCACATCAATCATCAGCATTTCAAGGTGTTGGGAGCCCGGCCATTCTCACAAAGGTTTTTCCACGGAACGTTTTCTCTCTTCATATTTCTCTTTGTACTTTTTTTTCTCTTGTTTTTCGATCTTAGCATGTCAATTTCTTGTTTCGCATATTAGTTTCATTGATGGCACTCGATCGGTCGATCGGATATTTACGTACACCAGCCGCGTCTTTCCTCTTTCAGTTTTGCCCTTCTAGTTCGTTCGAATAAAAGCAAGGGGGGGGGGAATCCAAGCCAAAGCCAGGGAGGGTAGGGTATAGTTGCCCATTCGTACATGAGCGTCATATCAAATCTTTTTGCACATCTTCCGTTCGCGTGTCTGCACTTTCATTATTAATAGTAGTCCTCCTATCTCAAACGGGTATTGGAATGGAATGGTGGTTCATCATTATCAAAGCGAACTCATAAGAACAAACGAACTCTTGGGGGGGGGGGACGCGAACACTCGGGAGCAGAAACAGCAGCGGGAACAGGAGGAAATGCAATCATCTAAAAGTTCAACAAACGGATCATGGTGGCAGTCAATGATGTGGTGATCTATAATGATGGCGTTGGTGCGTGAGGTGGCAGAGCGTACACATTTGGTCCTGATGTTCTTTCCATTTCTGCCTTTCTAATGAGTTTCAGCTATCGTTACCTACTTAGTTTGAACAGGCAACAGGTTTTACATAGCAAGTTTACGGTTTTCTGAACAAACTTCTTTCTGTATTAGGTACTATCATTGCGTTATCTAAGTGAGTGATCAAGTCGAGCCGGCCGACTTGTTGTATACCCCATCGAAACATTACTCCCATCCTCCTCGAAAATCCATGGTACTTATACACCCACGTAGTATGTAAAACCCTTCCTCCAACATGGAAAACTGAGAGAACTGACAAAAAAGGGAAGTGAAAACGCAGAAACCTCGAGTGTCCTTTACGCACTTAGCAAGGTTAAGCACGACCGACGTTGGGTCCTCCACCCGACCGCGTGCCCTCCCCGCCCCGGGCCACTGTCTCCGAAGGTTGCAGACGGAATTTCCCCATCGCACGGCCCGGGGGTGCAGCTGCAGTAGTGGAAGCAGTAGGAGCCGCACCAGCAGAGCCGGCAGCAGGAGCATCACCGACAGGCTGTGCAGGGTGAAAAATAAAATGCAATGACGAGAAGATGTGTTGTTTGTTTGTTTTGGACGCCGTGCATTGCATTGCATTTATTCTTCACACACGCCGCCGACTGCACCCACCTCGACGGACCGAAAAGTGCAGGGCGTATTGGGTATGCAGTTCTCGCTTCGGGCCTTCATGCTTCATGCCCGGCCACCTTGAACGGAAACTTTCAACGCCCTCCGACCTCGGACATCTGAGCTGCACCGACCTCAACCAACGGTAAGGTCGAGGTCGAGGTCTATATGTAGGAGGCTGCCACCCTCCTTTTGTTGCTTTCCCTGTTCCTCATTATTGCTCTTTCCTCCCCCTCATCATTGCTCTTCCCCTCATCAGCATTTTGTTTTTCATCATGCTGGTCGGTTTGATCCCCCCCATCTTCCGTCTTCGAGTTTAGGTCTGGGTCTGTTGAGTCCGAATCAGATTCATCGGTGGTGGGGTGTGAGAGTCATGATTCCCATTTCCCCAACTCCAATCATGACCCCAACCCCAGCCCCAGCTCTGATCGGCCGAGGAAAGAGCATGGCCAAGTGAGACTGTTACTGTCGAAGGATCACCAACCACAGTTTGGGTAACGATGTCAGACACCCAGTTGGTGAGGGAGTCTGTAGGAGTGGAGTGGGAGGAGGAGCATGGCGAGGTTGAGGTGGAGGTGGAGGTGGAAAAGGTGGAAGTGGAAGAGGTGGATTTTGATGAGCAGCGCGTGGTGATGGTTGACCACTTCGGTCGCTGCCAGGTGGTTGGAGGAATCGCAATTGTGGAGGAGGGTGAAGTGCAAGGGGCCGAAGTCGACGGAGGGGTGAAGTAGACCACGAGGATGGTGCCGGCCTCCAGCGGTTATCACCACCGGACATGGTAACAGTAACCGTCACCAAACCCAGACCATCAGCACCGACACTAACACTAGGCCTAGGATAAGACACCCAATCCGAATGCCTCCAGCCATTGTCTGGTCGAGGCCAACCGTTACCATTGTGTGAATGGCTGAAAACAGGTGCTGACCGAGTAACAGTAACCACCGAAACCGGGACCATCGTCGACGTGGGGGCTGATGCTGAATCAGCAGGCTCAGTAACAGTTACTGTCTGAACCAGCGGACCTCTTTCTGGAACCCAAGCCGAATCTCCACCATGATCGGGGACTCCATGACCCCAGCCAGCCCCAGCCCCAGGTGCCCATCCGTGTTGAGGTTGCTGTTGCTGTTGCGGTTGCGGTTGAGGAGGACGGGCTTCAGGACGAGGATGAGTAGTAACCGTAACAGTCTGGATCGTCTGGATCTCAGCCGGCTGAGATGCAAAAGGTGGTGGCTCACGAAGTCCAGCTTCGGTGACAGTAACCGTCACCACTCCCACTCCCGTATTCGAAGATGACGAGGGCGAGGAGGCCAAAGCCGTCACAGTAACAGTCTCAGCAGAAGAAGAAGAAGCGGTAACTGTTACTGTCGAGGTTGAATCACCGCATGGCAATGGCCGTGGTGGTCCCGGTGGGTAGAAGTTGCCGTTCTGAGGAGGAGGCTGGTGGGGAATACTTTGGACTTGGACGGGTAGAGCCCACGCCAGGAGGGCAAGAGAGAGAAGTGAGCGGGACATCATCATGGGAAGAAGAAACTCAAGACACCGGGTGTTGAGGTGGTGGGTTTGTGTCTGCTTGGTGAAATGAGGCCATGATGGGGGTGTGGATGGTGTGGGATTTATATGAATTTGCCATGACTCTTGGAGATATTTTCACGTCTGCCCTTGGGGATATTTTGGACCTGGGAAGAGAGTGTCACAGCGTAAGGGGCGTGCATTGCCAATTCGCTAAACCACCAAAAGATGGGAGAATGTTCTGTTCGCTAGACAGAACATCTAATGCACGCTTATATAGCACATGTCGCAACCTGTGACAGAGAGACTGGTAGTATATTGTGGGAAGGGAGCTTTATTGAAGTGATTATATTGAGTTTTTTTTCCCAATATAAAGGGTCGGGATCACGCAGGGTCACTGGAGTTGTGCCCTGGATAGCAAAAGAGGTACTCGCTACACACGCCCAAAAACTCCCTAGGTACGCCCTTCAAGTACACCATCTTTAGCCTTATTGAGGATATGTACTGGACGGTATACTTCGCCTTCGATACTTATTATCCTTCTTTAAGTCGGACTGCAAAATGCGACTAAGGAAAACTATTCTGAAGGGGAAAAAAAGTAATAGGGGCTTAGAGTAGGCTTAAGAGAATTGCATTATAGGTTGCTTTAGAGGTAATAGCGCGAGTGTAGTTCCTTTGCCTTCTAGTACTTCAGGAAATGGGCGTACCTGGGGAGGTTTTGGGCGTGCGCGGAGTGTAACTCTAGTAAAAAGGGAATCTTCAACTGTTCGTGATTTCTTTCAACTTGAAGAAACCGACGCTAGAGGATGGACACTTCTTCTGAGGAGTTCTTTTGAAGAGAGGAATCCCTTGCTGAATACAAAATATTGATCATTGAAACTTAATCGGCAAGGGTGAGAGATTCATAGAGCTCAAAGACCGACTCTGACGATATTCTATTCGAGTGTCTCTCTCGAGTTGAAGGGAAAGTTGCTGTTAAAGTTTGTCTCAGGAGTTGTCGTCAACATCCCTGTCCCACCAAGCCCCACCAGCACTGGGGAAGTCCCCACAGCAAGTAACATTTAACATTGACGTGCGTGGGCGTCCCTTGCATTCAGGGGGCAGCAGGGCTGAAATTGAACGCGGCAGCAGCGCGACAGCCGCTGTGGGACAAGCAATTACCTTAGGCTGACAGTGGACGCCGACGGGCGGGCGGCCCGGGTGGTGCTAACTGTCCCGTCGGGTTCGGTGGGTGCCATCCAACTTTCCCGGTTTCCATCCCCGTCCTCACCACCACACCCAATTCCTGTAGAGGTACACGATACCCGTTCGCTCGACACCGAGGACAACACCACGAGGCTGGCTGGCTCAAATTCCGTTTCGCCAAGCCACGACCAAGCGAACACCACATTTCCCGCTCCTCGCTCGCTCGGCAGGGGAAAAAACCGATGCTATACACTCTCTTCAAGTCCATTCGCAGGCGGTGACTAGTCACCCTCAACATGGCCCCCTCTACACTTAGAGATAGTAGGACGAGGGCCGGTTCCCTTGGGTCTATCGAGTCCAAGCACGGCTTGGTCGGGTCCGTTTCGAGGTGGTGGATGGTACGTGATATTGTGATGGCTTCATGCGGTGCACCTCTGGATGTAGGGAGTAGTTGCTAATACTGGGACGTGTTCAGAGATCATACACCTCCGACTGGGTCGCCTTCTCCTTTCTCCTCGTCGGCTACATCTTCATCGCCGCCTTCGTCGAACCTTTCCACCGATTATTCACTATTAACGACATTCGCATTTCTTTTCCTCATGCTGAGGTTGAGCGGGTGCCTGTTTGTATGTTGTTGCCCTTCTGCCCTTTTACCCTTTCTGCTCGATCCCTTCCCACAGTCTTCCCCCCCCTCCCCCCCCCCCTACCTCTACCTACCTAGCTGCCTTCCCTCTTTTCTCCTCCCTCCTCCTTCGTTCATGTCAACCACTCCCTCCCCCATCCCCCTTCCAGCTCTCCCTCCCCCCCAAAACCCTCCAAACCAAGGCTAACCACCCCCTCCCCCCTCCTCCAGCCCATCTCTTCGCCTACGCCCTCTTCCTCCCTCTGGCCCTCCTAACTCTAACAAACTACCTCCTCCGCTCCCCCGGGCACATCCACCACCTGACCACCCTAGGCTTCCTAACCTCCATAATCCTCACCACCTTCCTCACAGACCTCATCAAAAACATGGTCGGCCGTCCCCGTCCCGACTTGATCGCGCGGTGCCAACCACACCCCGACACGCCTCCCAACAAGCTAGTCGGGGTAGAAGTCTGCACGCAGACGGACCATCACACTCTCCACGACGGCTGGCGAAGTTTTCCGAGCGGTCATTCGAGTTTTGCGTTTGCCGGACTGGGATATCTGGCGTTGTTTTGGTGTGGGCAGTTCAGGGCTTTTTCTTCTTCGTCAGGGGGAGTAATGGACGGTATGGAAAAAGTGCTAGTGAGGAGGGATCTGCTGAAGGCATTGCTATGCCTCAGTCCATTACTGGGAGCGTTGATGATTGCCATCAGCAGGTGCATGGATTACAGACATGACGTGGAGGATGTTTGTGTGGGCGCGGTGATGGGGTGGGTGATTACTTATTGGAGTTATAGGCGGTATTGGCCGCGGTTGAGCAGTGGGAGGTGTGAGGAGCCTTATTCGGGGATGACGGGGGAGCGCGAGTATGCCGGGCAGGGAGATGTGAATGGGGTTGGAAGTGGGAGGTATGGGAGGGTGAGGGATGAGGAGGAAGGGGTTGGGGCAGGAGGGTTTCAGAGAAATGTAGGGACTTTTGATTTGACTCCTTCTGTGGAGTTGGGACCTTTGGAGAGCCCGAGATGATATTGAGATGACAGTCAGTGGATGAATGCTAATTTGGATGGTTTCTGTAGATGCTGCCTTGATTTGATACTATGATGTATCTTACGTGCTGCGCCAGATATGCGTGTAACACTTGAACTTCTACTTCTTTAGGTATGGTAACTTCATCATTGTATTGCTGAATGTTGGCTAGCTAGCAGAGCATGGGAGCTTCAAACGAGCATATTGCTAGGAGTTTGGGACTACATGACGATCTTCAAAAAAGCATATGCTGCGGGTTTAGGACCAATCTTTATGTCCATTGCATCATTTGGCGTATCATGGTCATTCCTTCTATTAGTACAGAAAGCGCTGTCTAGACTAAACGCAGGCCGGCTTTCCACTATGTTCCATAGGTAGAACTATGCGTGAGATTCATCCCTCTTACTTGTCCTCCGTGGTGTCATCCTTCGCCAGGTCGTGTTCCTTCAATAACGCCGTGATCTCGTCCGCGCTCCATAGCCTGTGGTAGATCTTGCCGTCCTTGGTCTGGCCAACCGTCGCGAACTCGACTGTAACAGCGTTAGCTTATGCGCCCCTCGGTCTTGTTCATCCAGTTGCGGAAACTCACTCTTCTCGGGGCTCAGCTTTGTCGAGTCCATGGTCTTGCTCAACACCTTGACGGCCATGGCGCACGCCTCCTTGAGCGTGCAGTCTTCCTTGTAATCCTGCTTCAGCAAGCTCTGGGCGCTCGCATTGTTGGCGCCCATACTGGTCGCCTTCCAGCCGCCGTAGTTACCCGAGGGGTTGCTGAGGTAGAGCTGGAACTGGCGCTGGGGGTCCCAGCCGGCGTAGATGAAGGAAACGCCAAAGGGACGGAGACCACCGTGTTGTGTGTAGCCTTGCTTGAGATCGCAGAGACGGCGCACTAGCTGCTCGCAGGGGATGTCCTCGTTGTAGGTCAAAAGGTACCGTTGGGCGGCTTGTCGGGCGTAGTTGATGAGGATGTTGGCATCGGCTGTCATGCCGGCGACGGCGCAGATCATGTTGTCATTGAGAATGTAGAGCTTCTCGGCCGATGTGTCTTGCTCGAGGAGCTTGGAGGTGACCTTGCGCTCAGCAGCTAGGACGATGCCATCCTTGGCGAGGATACCGATGGCGGTACCGGCATGGGAAATAGCTTCCAGAGCATATTCGACCTGGTACAGACGACCTTCGGGGGAGAAGATGGTTGTCTGTGGGAAGGAGGTGTTAGTTTATGTGCGAACCCCAAGCTCCAACAAAGCTGCCATCACCACCACCACCACCACCATCACTGCTAACCCCCTCCTCCACTTGTCGATAGCTAACCAGGCGGCGGCGGGCTGACGGTTCACTGCCGCCCACTTACTCGGGAATCGTATCTTCTCGACATGGCTTAATTCGATCTGGCGATTACTTGTGGGAAAAAGAAGGCCGAGTTTGTCTGGTTCTTGGTCTGTCGTGTGCAAGCGCCAAGTGCTTGTCTGTTGCGTGGTGATGTTGTTTTGGTTTGGTTTGTATTCGTCAACAAACTGGAAGCTGGAGGTGGATGGAGGGCGGAAGGCGGAAGGCTGATGCTGAGGTGCAGCAGCGCAGTGGACTTCAGTGCTGTCAGGTCGCCTGGAGCTCCAGGCAAGCAAGCGTCCAACGCGTCAGGTACCTCCTTGACAATTGCCCGCCCGCCAGCTGCCAACTGCCTGCCGGACTCTCTGGATAGGACTCTGACGTCTTATCCCATGTCCACGCTAGTCCCATTTTGGTGGTAACATGGTGCGCCTAGTGAGGAGAGCTCCCTTGCCAGTGGTGCTCCCCTCAGCGCCCGAAATCACCCCGCTTTCCTGCTCCAGCAGGGTTTCATGGGAGAGTCCCGCTGTTAAGTGTACGGTAGGCAACTTGACTGACTGCTTAACAATTATCGCTAAGCAATTGCCTGGGGATATGATATCGGTACAAGATCCGGTCGCCGCCTCCACTTCAGCAAAGTCCTCCTTCCAACCTCCACAATTCCGTCACTCGATCGCGACACGGCTTCCTCTTTTCTCTTTCAGCGACTTCTTCCTCTGAACATCCCACATTCCGACTACCACCACGATCGATCTCGGTCCTCTCTTGTCGCCCAATTCCCTTGTGCTGTGCTGTCGGCGAATACAATCGATCCCTGAATTACCGACGCGTTACTCTACTCTCGACATCCAGTGTGCGCCCGTCACGCGAGGTCCCCCGACGATCCCTCCACATTCTACTTGTCGACCTTCTAACGTCCCGCGTGGAGCTTGGACTCTGAAGGAAGAAGGACATTGACACCACCAACACTTTGGACTGCGACCATCTTGTCCATTGTAGCTTTCGCCCGTTCCAACCTTTCCATCCACCACCAGTCAGTCGACAGTCTCTTGATCCGTCATTCGGATTGTTGCTTCCCGGTTCCATCCAACTGCCTCTTTTGCGAACAACAACAACAGCAGGCATCAACACTTTGCCTTGCGCAAACCAGGAGGGACATAGTTGAGGATTTGCTAGGTCTAGCTGCTAGCTTCAGGATCATTTTCTTCGTTCTTTGTTGAGACAGCCTCCTCTCTGGGCAGTCACTGTCGCCATCATTGCTAGCTCTACTTTCACACGCGTAAAATATCTTTCTGTCTAATGCCCGCATGAGGATCCGCTCTCCACGCATGTCTTGAGCCATCTGCAGTAGACCGCGCGCGCGTCAGACAAAGTGGAAGCTCTCCAATCGTATCCGAACAAGGCTGGAAAGTTCGCTGTCCATTGAGCCCGTACCTACATACCCCATTGTCGAGTCGAAAACCGCCATCATGTCTGGTAAGCAACGCAGTCACAATGTCATGTTTCCGTCTCGCAATAGCATTATTCAAGCTAGCGCCAGCGCCAGCTCCCCATCACCCAATGCCATTCCCCCATACCACGTAAAAGCTAACCACGATACCCGATGCCAGAACCAGAGCCGCGCCGATCGGTTAGAGCCACAAAGGGCCAGCACAAGGCACTGGACCAGCTCGACCAAATCGACATCCCCAAGAAGCGCGGGAAGAAGGCCGCCAAGAAAGCAGTCCCGGAGCCGGAAGAGCCCGAGGAAGAGATCATCCGATGCGTCTGCGGCGCCACCGAACAAGATGAGGATTCCGGCGAACCGTGGATCGCCTGCGACATGTGCGGCGCCTGGCAGCACAACATCTGCATGGGCATGAGCCAGTATAGCGAAGATTTACCTAAGGAGTATTTTTGCGAGCTCTGCAAGCCCGAGAACCATCAGGAACTGCTCAATGGCATGAAGAACGGCGAGAGGCCCTGGGAGACCAGGCGCAAAGCCTTCGAGGAGGAAAAGGCAGAGAAGCGGAGGAGAGGCAACAAGAAGAAAGCGAAGAGGGTTAGCGACCACAAGGAAGAAAGCTCCCAGGCCTCCCAGAAACCAAAGCCATCTCCGGCACCAGAGCCCAAGAAGGATGCCAAGAGCACAGCTGGACAAAAGCGCAAGACGACTGAACCTGCGCCAGAGAAGGAGCCCAAGGTAAGTCACTGTTCTCGCTCCTTTTCTCGTTACGATACTAACTTGGCCTTCCTTACAGCAAAAGGTCCGAAAGGTCACAGAGACCCAAGCTCCATCTCTCCCATCATACAAGGCCCCAGATGACATCGCCGGCAAGATCAGTGAGCTACCTGAGCTTCGTCAAGGCGCCGCCAAGCTCCTTTCTAAATCTCTGGTGCACTCTATTGGAGTTGCCGAGAAGAAGGGCGCGTCGATTCCTTCCCAAGGCGTCTCAGCTACCGCAGAGCGTTTAGCTATTCAGATCGAGCGTGCTGTCCACGATTCGCACCAATCGACTGCCTATAGCGGTCAGATGCGGACACTGAGCTACAACCTCAAGACCAACCAAGACCTCACTACCGGTCTGCTTAGCGGCACCCTTACCCCTACCATGTTGGCTTCCATGACAACAGAGGAGCTGGCAACGAAGGAGCTGCAGAAAGAAACTGCCGAGATGAAGGCGAGGGCAGAGAAACAGTCCATTATGATCACCGAGGATGTCCCCAGGATACGGAAAACGCACAAGGGCGAGGAAGTTATTGGGGACGAGAGTTACAACCTGTCGACTGATGTTTCCTCCGCCCCCGTACGTAGGCCGCCCCAGGATACAGCCGAGCCCCCGAAGAAACGCGTTAAGGAAGAGGAACCGGAGAAGGCTACTCAGGGGCCGGCCTCGAAGCGATCTTCAAGGGATCTGACTGTGGAGACTCAGAAGTCGCCTAGCACAGGAAACTTTGATATCAACAAGGTCTTCTCAAGTGTCAAGTCGCCTACTCAGTCTCACAACAGACGCCCATCCGCCATGTCTACCTCAACAGGACCCGGGGTTGATGCAGATGTGGATCGCCTCTTGGACGACGGCACCCAGTCCCCGCCTTATTCACCGAAGGAGGAGATCCTTGACCCGGATGTGGTGTGGAAGGGAAATCTGGTGATGAATACCATTGCAGATTTCCAAGTGACAGCCAAGCATATTGGAGGCGCCAAACTGAAGGAGTCGATCGGCTTGGAATGGGACAAGTTGATGCCCAAGACACTTACTGTCTGCGGGCGGATTGACGAACAACAGGCTATTGTCTACCTCTGTAGTCTGAGGTACAGTCTTCCCACTGATGTGGTAGTAGTGAACTTGCAGCCTACGTCGGCGGCCTCGAAGCCCCAGTTTCAACGCCTGGTTGACTACTTTGTGTCCAAGAAGCGATACGGAGTCATAGGAGACAGAGGGGTAGCGAACGTCCGCGACACCTACCTCGTTCCCGTGCTTCCCGGCACAGGTCAATACCCAGAGTTTATGCTCAACCTGGCTGATAACCACATTCCCGAGACGAGGACCGAGCCAATGTTGCTCGGCGTATTTGTCTACCGTAACGATCCCGATACTATTATACGGCTACATGGGACTAATGACTATAACCAAGTAGTGGCGAACCAGTCCACCAAGGTTCACACCAGCTTCGCGAATACACCGGCGCCATCATCACCAGCGCTGGCGAACCTCCCTCCGGGCCACCGGCCTTCCCTCTCGACGCCTGCTTTCTCGCCGACATCTCCCCAACAGGGCACGTTCCCCAACTACCCTACTCCTAGGCACAGTAGCACCCCTTCACAAGTGCCACAACAGCAGCAACCGCAGCCAACACCACCGGCCCATCATCCGGTGAGCCAGACGCAGCATCCCGCTGTGGACCAGGTGCAGAAACAAGGAGAGGCCATTGCCAGAGAGGTACTGGGTTCTCTCATCACTAGTCCGACGGTTGCCTTCTTGCTGCCTCAGGCCCATAAGATGTCCAGGAAGGAATGGGAAGTTATCAAGAAGATCTACGAACGGGATCCCAAGGCTCGCGATGATCTGCCTTACCTGAGTAATGTTTTGGAGAGGGAGAGTACCAATGCGCAGGCCAAGGCTGCTCAAGCTCAGCAGCAGTCCCAGCAGCATCCTGTTCATCAACAGCACCAGCATCAACAACAACAACAACAACAACCGATGCACCATCAGCCTCACCATCAACAACATCATCCACAGCACCATGTTCAGCTTCAGCAGCAGCATCTGCCGCAGCACCCACCCCAGCATCAACCACAACACCAGGCTCACCATCAGCCACAGCCTCAGCATCAACAGCAACACCAGGCTCACCACCCACCGCATCATCAGCCTCAGCACCAGCCACAGCAGCAGGCCCATCATCAACCTCATCCTCCTCCACCGCAGCATCAACCTCAGCATTTGCAGCACCAGCAGCATCATCAACAGCAGCAGCAGCACCAGCACCAGCACCCACCGCAACATCAACCTCAGCATCCACCCCAGCATGCTCCTCAGCAGGCTCCTCAGCACCAACAGCAGCATCAACCGCAGCACCAGGTGCAACACCCACCCCAGCATCACGTTGCTGCTCTGCCACAACCCCCAGCGGCCCAGCCACCTCAACCAGCCTCTCATCATACTCAACCTCCTCAACATCAGCACCACCAACAGCAACAACCGCAACACGCGCAGCCTCATTCGCAGCCTCACCCGCAGGCCCAGCCTCAAGCTCATCCACAGCATCACCAACAGCACTTCACCCCGCCGGTGCGAACCACTCCTATTCCTCCCCCGCCCATCCCACCGGTAGCCGCCGGCGCTGGCCCCGTTAAGCAAACGCCCATCCCGCCTCCGCCCATCCCTCACCAGGCTACCACAGCAGCAGCAACCGGTCCTCCTTCCGCCTAGAGGGGCGATGGACAGCGGACAAACCACCCGGACTCAGCAGCAGCGGTCAGGAATAGTAGTAGTAGTAGCAATAGTACGAGGCCTGCAGCAGCGACAAAGCAAAGTGACAAGAAACAACCGCCGAGCACACCGCGAAGAGAGGAGAGGGTTTCCACTTTGGGGACAGGATCAGCGCCAGCGTCAAGATCAAAAGTGACAGCATCAGCTACGAAAGCAGCATCAGCATCGGCCTCAACAAAGCCGGCGCTGCCACCGCTTGATACCGATCTCGCCGACTGGCTTGAACGCCGTCCTCATCTCCCCCCTCCTCACCATCCTCATACAACAAACCCTTCGCCGCGAAGTCCGTTGGTTGCCGCTAGTCCGGTGGTTGATCATCAACGACATAGAAGAAGAAGTAGTACTGCAGCAAGTAGTACAGCCGGTAGCATTATAGGTGGTTTCGGTGGCGGTGGTGGTGGAAGTAGCATAGCAGGCGGAGGTGGAAGCAGACATCAATCTCCCTCAGCCAATTCAGTTGCATCATCTGTTCGATCATCCGTTTTGGGGTCAGGTCCAGGCCATGGTCAGGGTTCGGGAACGGGAACGGGTCAAGCAACACCGGCCAGCAGACCGACGCCTAGGAGAAGAAGGTTGTTGTGTTTGCAGCCGGCGGAGAAGCAGAAGAAGAAGATGAAGGCGCCGGATGTGATGAAGGGGTGGGATGTTGAGTCTGATTAGAAGCTGGAAGCTGGAGACCACTGCAGGAAGCCAGGCGGGGTTAGTGGAGTTGAAATGGACTGGTTTCTTGAGAGGTGGATGAGAGGTGGATGAGAGGTGGAAGTTCGTCTTAGTGTCTGTTGGAATGGAAGGAGGATAAGTATCGGAGCTGGAGATGTTGCATATGTAAGGGGGAGTGATGGTGTTTGTCAATGGGCATGCATGTTAACTATTTGAAGAGCTTAGCGAAACATGAAGCAAGCGGAAAAGGAGGGAACGGAAGAAAGAGAGGAAAAGGAGACATTGCGAAAATTGGCCGGGAAAGTTCGTTCAGGTTTAAGTTCTTGAGAGAAGGAAAATAGGGAGAGGGGTCTTTTTGTCTTTTTTTTGCTTAATGGGCGTATTTTAGGTTGTTAGGGGAGGAGTTAATCAGGCATTCATCATATGCCTGTTTGGTCCCACTACGGTTTTAAATCCTTCCTTCTCTTGCTCGAAATTGTTGCTGGAATTGTTCTTGTAGCCCTAGCTCTAACTAAGTATGACTCCATTGTTGGAGGTGTTCGTTCTGTCAAGTTAGTTGTTGGGATTCCTGTAATTCACTCACTCAGACGACTTTGTGCTACGGTCTTTGTCTTGAAGGTGGTGAAAAGGGGGCCAAGGCTGGATGGACCATGGACCCTACATCGGTCGGTCTCCTCTTTACTTGAGCCAATTGATTGCAAACTGAACTGTTCATATTATAGCTATGACTTGTGGCTTTTTGTATGCAGATAGAAATAGAAAATGAATACCAGTCTAGCGATCTTGTACTGACTGGTTCGCGAAGTAAGTACCAACCTGTGCTCATGTGATGTGCTAGTTGACTCGACCTTGATGACATGCTCTCTAACCACTCGCTCTACTGGATGGTGCCTACTCATACTTTCGGAACCTAATCAGTGATGAAACTTAAGAGAAAGTTACCGATTCAAATCAAGTTCACTTCGACCAAGCAGATCTGCGGAGGCACCTCCGTAATAGCTTCTCTTATTGACCTAGCAAATGGTCTTCTCTCGGGGTATATGCAGAACAGCAATAAAAACAAAAATACGCCATGCTCCTTTTTTTCCCGAACCCAACCCAAGCCAAAACCAAACATCCATTCCCACCATCCACATCCGTCATCCCCCTCAAGATCAAGCAAACTCCGCATCCAAAACCCCCCACCCCATCCCCTCCCGCTCCCAATACCTCCCCTCCTCATCCACCCCATTACCATCAACACCCACCCTCCTATCGCCCACCACCGTCCCCCTCTTACCCATCGCATATCCATCCCCTTCCATCTTTATATCCACCCCCACCAAATCCTCCCCTCTACCCAAAGGAATCTCCACACTCCCCAACCCCTCCAGTACCCTCCGCGCTTTCTCCGCAACCGCCCGATTCGCCGCCGTCTCCGCCCTCGTCTGATCCAATCGCTCCTGCATCAACTGAATCAGCTGCTCACGAGCCTGATGCGGGCGGTACTCGTTTAGAACATGGTGGAAGTTGAGAAACAAAGTGCGCAGGTCGGAAGCCTTTTCCAAACCGCGGGAGGGGTCGATGGACATGATGCCTAGGAGCTCGAGGAAGTTGAGGAGGAGAGATTTGGAGAGGCGTTTGAGGTGGAGGTGGAGGGTGTCGTGGGTTTGGGTTGAGGGGGCACCGGAGGCCGACGAGGTGGAAGGGGGGAGTTGGGAGGTGGGTTGTTGGGAGGGGAAAGCAGAGGTGGGTTGGGTGTCGCCAACGGAAAGGGGTTGGGTTGTTATTTGGCTGTCGCTGGCGGTGGTTTGGGAATCGGATGTGGTGGTGGTTGAGCCGGGGAGGGGAGGACCGAGACGTTCGATGCCGGCTGATTCGAGGGGTTGGAGGGATTCTTCTAGCTTTTGGGGGGGTTAGTTACCGACCGGCTGGCTGGAAGAGGTTCGGAGGTGTAGGGGTAACGTACTGATTGAGGTTCGCCGTATAATCGCCATGTTCCATCTTTTGGCTCGGCTGGTGGTTGGAGGTAGATGAGGTCTGAATCGGCGGGGAGATTTGGGATGCGGACGACGTCTTCGACGGGAATGCCTTGTTGGGAGGCATACTGCTGTTTAAGCTCGGCGAAGGCTTGGAGGTTTGACGGGGTGAAGGCCTTCCAGAAGAGAGGAGGATCGGGGAAGAAGGAGGCGAGGGCCGAGTTATCCTCTTCGGTGTCGGCCATGGTGGGCTGTAGCTGTCGTTCTTGTGTATGGATCGTCGCAATGGAGAGAGTGTTGTTGGGCGCGAGGTTGCGAAGAGGTCGTTCTTCGGAAAAGATGCCCGGTAGTTAAGAGATTCGTGCGATATCTTTCTTTCTTCAAACACGTAGAGAGATCTGGTCTCTGTATGCGATTGAGATGAGTTGCGGTTGCGATGCGAAAGCAGTTGTTGCGTGTTTGGGCGCAATCGATCAATTGCAAGTGACGTTGCCGTGGTCGCGCAACAGATGCGGCAAAGTCGCGGCAATCGATAAGAGCTCTCCACTTGGCGTTGCTCCACACATGGAGCTCCCCCTTGCCGCACTTTAAAGTTGCTCGAGGTACCTGACTCTTAAAAGCTTAGGGTAGCTCCACAAGAGACCTTGACGTCGCAGCCTCAATCGCATCGAGTCGCGATTCGCTCATCAGTTTCACGACATCTGGTCTGACATGACTTCACATTCCTGGGTCTTCTCTAAACATTGAGCACCTGAAACTTTACCGGCAACGTAATGCCACAAGCCTTGGCCGATATTGGGATCTTCACGATCGAGAGCTAGACGGACACCACCCAAACTCTCACCACCACCACTCACAATCACCATTCCCTTACGCTACTCTCAAATCACTATTCTCATCTCACCTAGGAATACGTAAACAATGGCCGACGTGCGCGCTCTCTTACGCCAACAGCGTGCTGCGCGCAGAATCGAACACCCACACGCAGCCTACACCGACGCCGGCAAGCTCGTCTGCGTTCTCTGCCGGGAACACATCAAGACCGAAGCTCTTTGGGACGGTCACATGCGCAGCACCGGTCATCGTCAACGTCTACAAGCACTCCAACAGCAGCAGCAACAAAGTGAAGCGCCAGATGAACCAACCGATCAGCCTCACAAACGCAAGTTCGATTCCCAAGATGACGACGAAGCCACCTCCCCCGTCTCTACAGACGAGACCGACCGCGCATCCAAGCGCACCCGCCCCAACACCTTATCCCCAGAACCAGGACCGGCACCGCCAACCTCAGACCCAGTAGATGCCACGAGTAACCTTACCCGGCAACAGTCGTTCACTCCAACAGCCGGCACCGAGCTCGCCATCCCTTCGCGGCCAGCTACGCCAGCAGACGCCACCACAACGCCCAAATCAGCTGGCGGTCCACTACGCCCCTTTTCACAATTATCCGAACAACACTCGCAACCACCAACTTCCCAGCCAACCTCGACTCCCGCCCCTTTGACCACCACCACTACCACCACCTCCGCCCCAGCCCCAACCTCAGCTGACGCCCCACCAGCACCACAAGAACAAGTCGACGACGACCTCTGGGCCTCCTTCGAAGCCGATCTCCTCGCTCCCCCCAGCAATAAACCTCCCGCGGCCGCCGCGCTAACAGAGGGAGAAGCCGTAATCTCAGCTGCACCCGTCTCAGCAGCAGAAGCAGCAGCTGCCAAATCCCACGGCGAAGAGCAATCCCGCCTCCAAGCGGCCAAGGACATTGAGATTGAAGACGAGCGCGAAGAGGCCACGAGGGCGTTGGAGACCGAGTTTGAGGTTATGGAGGAGTTAGAGGCTAGGGCGAGGAGGTTGAGGGAGAGGAGGGAGGCGCTGAGGGCTGGGAAGGTTGGTCAGGGTGGGAGTGGGACGGTGGGTGAGAGTGAGGGGGTAGCAAACGCGACGGCGAAGCCTGTGGGCGGGGACAAGATGGACGAGGGTGAGGGAGTGGCGAAGACGAGTGCTGCTGCTGCTGTTTTGGCTGCGCTGGGGAAGGAGAATGCTACGGCTACGGTGAAGGGGAGGATGGTGGAAGAAGAGGATGAGGACGATGAGGATGATGAGGACGATGAGGACGATTGGGATGGGTTCCGGTTCCGCGCTTAAGGCGTTTTTAGTTGCCGGCAATGGTAATGAGGAAACTCGGGTGGGCATAGTTTTTTTTTTTTTTTTCGATTTTCTTTTGTTCTTGCTACGGTAATACCTACGTAGGCAGATACCCTCTACATGGCTGTTCTCAATGGAAAGGCAAGAGCAAATTTGGACTTCGGAGATCCGCATCGATTACGAAATGAATAAACCCGACTGAGAAGAGTGGGGACTGTGAACCAACGTTGAGGTGTCAGAGAGCAAACCCTTTGGTCGGCTTCCAACGGCCAATTCGAAGACGGGATGAATACGACTTCACAGAAGGCCCAACCATCAACAAGTGCCGTGGTTCACATGAGTTTAAACTGTCATCCAGTTCCTTCCCGAATTGGCAACACTTATTCCTCCACACTTCATGTCTTCGAGTCCAATGGCGAAGGCTTGCGTGATGGAGGATAGAGATGTTGTTGGTGGCAAACTGTTTCGAATCCTTTGGGATGGCAGCAAAATCGGCATATCGTTGAACCATTTGTTCCCCATATGGGTATTACCTGGTCCACAAGGAAATGAGAAGATGCAATCATGTCATGTCACCAAACGTGGAGAGCCATTAAGATCGTCCCAAGCAGCAAACGCACTTTGTTCACGCAAACACTCGGGGTCCCCGGGCGTTGAATCGATGGTCGGTCGAGAGGTATAAGAACCCCTAGACTCCCCCTTCCCCAAAGCCCGGAATCTCTCCCTGCATCAGCATCATCACCCATCAACATCACATCACAGCCACAGCCACACTTCCACACTTCAACTACACCAATCCAATCCAAACACCACACATCTTTCAACCACAACTCCTCACTTCCCAACCCAAAATACCACACCAAAATGTCCAGCCAGACTCCCACCACTACCATTGCCTCCGAGCAGACCAAGGAGACCACTGTCTCCCCCGCTGGGACTACGACTACCACTACTACTACTGTCATCGAGACCACCACCCCCTCTGAGCCCGCTCAGGCTGCTGCCGCTGCCGCCGCTGTAGCTGAGAAGAAGAAGAAGGAGGAGGAGGTTAAGGAGGCCAAGGAGGGTAGCAAGGAGGAGAAGTAAAGGAGGAGGAGGTCCATGGAGGGTGAGCTTCAGGCTCAGTAGGAGGTGGAAGTTAAGCCACGGATCACAGCAGACCTTTTTGATGAGGAGTGCAAGTCATCGAGACATTCTTCGCCTGGAGGAAAATGGAGGAATGGATGGCATGGTCAAGTTGAGAGAGAACGGGAGCTTCTTGGTATGAGGGGAGGGGCTCACCCACGTATAAATAAGAGATGTCAGTCGAGTGGTTATTGTGTTAACCTACGCTATTGCGGCCCAAATGTTGGGAGGGAACTGAAGTGTGTGAGCTTGAGGCACAATCAATAAACTGCGGACTGAACAATGAGGAATCAAATGAAGACATCGCTGTGATTGCTGTTCAAACTAGAGAAAGATCCTATCGAACTGATGATACCCGCACCTCCAATAGCTGCTCAAAACAGAAAACTCGCGCCTGGATATGCCAAGCATATGGTAAACCGCAGCTAACCGACTAACAGCCAACCAACAAGTGAAAGGCAAGAAAAAAAAAAAAAAAACGTGAAACCGAAACCAAGCGACAAGACCTACCTCACTTATGTTGATACCCGTACTCATCCAAAGCTTCTGTCCACACTCACTTACACCACTTCACAAACCATAAACTTGCTCACTCACTCATTCACCGTTATCCATCCACGGCTCGCTTCTACCGAACCCACGCCATTTCCTTACCTTCCAGATTCCTACACTCCTACACCCTCCCCCGACTAACCCCCTCCCAAAACCTCCTCAACCTCCAAACCCTCCCGACCCCGCTCTCTTCCTCCTCCCTCCTCACCCTCCCCTCCCTCTCCTTCACTCTCCCCATCCAAACCTCCCCAATCCACCCCCTCAACCCATCCTTCACCCTCTCCCTCTCCACCGCTCTCTTCTTGGCCACCAGCGCCGGCGCCACCTGCGGCACTTTCACCCCTTTTCCTCCCTTTTTGGTGCAAGTAGAAGAAGGTACGCACTCAGCCGGCAGCACACACCGCTCGACGAGCTGCTCGGCTGACGGGCGGGCGGCGAGGCGGCGG
>RAOH01000270.1:0-41202 GCA_009804965.1 Neurospora sp. FGSC 26632 | reverse complement strand
GTGCTCGCCCGCCCCAGCCCTCCGCGCCCACCGCGAGCCCACGACAATCTAGCCGCCTCGCTGCGGGCCGAAATGTTTTGATTCGGCAGACCTGTCTGTACACTACACTATTTTTTTTCTGTAGGTAGCAGCGCAGTGCATGTGTGCAGTGGATTGCAGCAGATTGCTCTTGTTCCCGATAGACTGTACTGCAGAATCACGGCATGATAGAACTTTGATAGCAATGTGATGATATCGAAACGAAGAAACATGGAAACATATCAAACCTCAAGGTATGAATGAGAGGGGCAAATATCCCCAGAAGTTGGCAAGGCCAATGCCTGGTACTTTGAAACGAACAACGTCTCCATACGCCTGAGGCAGATTGGGTTAGGAGTGATGTGATCTTCACGATAAAAGACACGGCGGCAATTGCCGTGCCATTGTTGTTGCAGCGGAGAGGGCCGGATGCGTTCTTTTTCTGCTTTTTCTCTTTCCTTTGTGCTCAGCAAGACAATTGGCAAGCTGCTTCAAAGAGAAACACTGAGACATCTTGCGTCATGACGAACGGACGGTATTATATGTAGGGTAGCCGCCTCTTCACACGTCGTTGTCGGTTTCCGGTCGGGAGGGTTGGGGGGTTGGATGACCGAAACTGCAACATCATAATGAACCCCCTCCTCTATCTCGCAGCTCGTATGTGGAATTGCCATATTATCACTTTCTGGTGATTGCCATTCAAAAACCGGTCAGCGTCCTAGTTCTCACCGGCCACGATCGTAATCCGTGATCGTGTCCTCATCGTGGGTTAGGCCACTACCACACGGCAAGGCCCGTCCTTCGTTTCGTGCTTTGTTGGCCGGCCTCGATCGGATGAATACGAAGCAGCCATCGGTCTATTCGCTTATCAAAACATCAAAAGCAACAACAGAGGCGCATTTAAAGCAGTTATCGTCCCGTATATGCGTTAGCTGTTGGTTGAGTCGGCCGAGTGCTCCTCGCCTTATCTTTTGAGCTTTAGATTCCAACCTTGTAGGGCGCTTTTGACAACTTGGCACGCATCCTGGCACATATCGGTGCGACTGGTAGTCTAGCTACTCGGTTCTCGTGAACTGGTCGGCGGCCTGGGTCCTTTGGGCGGCTGACCGTCAAAATTGACGGGTCCTTATCTCCTCTCTTCTCGCTCAGAGCTTAGCTCCGGCGCTTGTCAAGTTCAAGACAGTGGTGACGCCCATGTCTTTGCAAGCCGGGGTACGCAGAAGCTGAACGGGAGTCTGCCAAGAACAGAACACAACGTCATCCAACCACTTCCACACGTTTCAGTTGATGACTGCTGCTCGGCGAGCCATTGCGGCACAGCTCTTTCTCATTGTACGATATAACTGTCCCTATCCGAATTTGTTGTCAGGGAAAATAATCCGTTCTTAGGTATGCGGTTGGCAACCCCGAGTAATCTGCCCTGTAACCCGTCAACATCAAAACCCAAGATGAAAGGCTCCAAGACACGGAAAAGGATGAGAGGAAGTGATGTGCTGCCATTGCGCGGTATCGAACTGGCATGGGTGGCTGACAAGCGTGGAGGTTTGTGATGTCCCTGACGATCATGAAGCATATCATCCTCCCAGACGGTGAAGATTGACAGCAAAAGTTGCTCGATTGGAAACCCGCAATGTGAGGATGTGCGAAGGTGAGAGGCCTCCCTTTCTAGCCGTTCAAAGATTTGATGAGGATCATACACGAGGATGGATCCATGAAGCACTGCATTGGAGGACCAGAAATTTGTCTGGACGACGACATCGACGAGGTCAAAGTTGTCATAGAATAATTGCCCATGGGGGCAGCTTTGCATGGTGGGGTTGATGCGTGTAACACCGTACACCGTGCATACACTCACGTGGCGTAACTTTGGCGTATATTACGCTGTGGATTCAACCATCAAAACGCGCCAAGCCGTAACCACTTTACGCGTGTGCGCAGGCAGTCACGTCTCCCAACCAAACCTCCATCGCGCTATCTCTAACATACCCAATGATGACGGCACTGACTCCAACCTAGACCTGACCCGTACCAGACCTGTATAGAAAAGTATCAATTATCCACCGACAAATATCAATGAACCTAGCATAGCATAAGCATCGAATTCGGCGATAGAATGGCCTCAGATGGCGCCATTAAGGCCATTGACCCGAGCACGGTTCGTCCACTTTCTGGTGCTAGTCCGACAAAAAAGACGATTTACTGATCTTGTTTTCCGTCAATCAGATCCATCAGATCCAATCTGGTCAAGTCATCGTCGACCTTTGCTCTGTAGCCAAGGAACTCGTAGAAAATGCACTAGATGCTGGAGCCACGACAATCGGTATGTCACAAGATCTCTGTCCCTGGGAAATGAACAAACACTGAAGAGCTACCAGATGTTCGGTTAAAGAATCAAGGTCTCGATTCGATCGAAGTCCAGGATAATGGCAGTGGAATATCATCCAGCAACTATGAATCCATTGCGCTAAAACACTACACTTCCAAACTATCCACCTACGATGATCTATCAACCCTACAGACCTTCGGCTTCCGAGGTGAGGCTCTGTCCTCCCTCTGCGCCTTGTCACACTTTACCATCGTGACATGCACCCAGAAAGAGGCGCCAAAGGCCACCAAACTCGAGTTCGAGACATCCGGAAAGCTTAAGAGCACCAGTGTTGTTTCGGGCCAGCGAGGTACCACGGTCTCAGTCGAAAACCTGTTCAAGAGTCTGCCTGTCCGCCGACGCGAGCTCGAAAGAAACATCAAGCGAGAATGGGGCAAGGTGATCAACCTGCTCAACCAGTATGCCTGCATTCAAACCGGCGTCAAGTTCACAGTGTCGCAACAACCTACCAAAGGAAAGCGGATGGTCCTATTTTCAACAAAGGGAAACCCTACCACCCGAGAAAACATCATCAACGTCTTTGGCGTAAAGACAATGACTGCCCTGATCGCTATGGACCTCAGGCTGCAACTAAAACCTAGCAATACTGGACTCCTGAGCAAGGCGCCTGCCACGGACCAAGACACGACGACAGAAGTTCGCATTTGTGGACATATCTCACGCCCAGCTCATGGCGAGGGCCGCCAGACGCCGGATCGGCAAATGTTCTACGTCAATGGAAGACCGTGTGGGTTGCCTCAGTTCGCCAAGGTCTTCAATGAGGTCTATCGGTCCTATAACTCGACTCAATCGCCTTTTATATTTGCTGATATCCAGCTGGACACGCATCTTTATGATGTCAATGTCAGTCCAGACAAGCGCACTATCTTGCTTCACGATCAAGGACAAATGCTGGATAACCTGAGGGAGTCCTTGATAGAGCTTTTTGAGTTGCAAGACGTCACTATTCCCGTGTCACACATTCAACCACTCAAGAGCTCAACCTTCAGGGGGCCATCAGCAGTCCCTTCAGGGTCCCTGACCCAGGCGCGAGGGAGAAACAACAGGGATGCATCGGAAGAGCCGGACAGTTCTCTGCTCCCAGATAAACCTGAAAACGGACCAGGAGGCAACAGGACAGCCAGGAGTGCGATCAGTGAGGACTCGGATGAGGCAGTGAGCGATAATGATGCGCCGAGTACTCGGTCTACTGGTTCCCAAACGAAGGCTGTGCCGTCCAGATCGACACCTGCTAACACACAGGCATCGAAACTACTTTCACGGTGGCTTGAGCGAAAGTCTGAGGTCCGCAAACAATCAGTTTCATATACTCTCAACGCGAATGACAGCAACAGGGAGAGATCTGCCGAAAAGGAGCCGAAATCCCCAGATAGGACCAGTGAGGATGACACAAAGGATGCCGAGTCGGACGCCGAACAGGATACCGCAGAAAACATGGAATCCGTGGAGGACGATTCAAGGACTCAGGATGTGATCGATGAGATGGAAGTGGACAGATGTGAACCACCAATGTCATCCATTCCCCTTCCATCTCAGCCACCAATCCCGAAAGGGAGTCTACTATCGATACCACGACCACCAAAACGGTCAGCACAAGAGGAGGTGGCAACGATCACTATTGGCGATCATTCCATCACCAGCGTCATCGGCTCATCCAATAAAAGGTCCCGACTGTCGGAGGGTATGAGATCAGTCAGTCTTGAGAACTCTCCAAAGAAAGGGGTCAGGACTGTTCCTGTGCCTTCTTTCGGTGGCCGTTTGACTCAGCTGTTTGCTGCTTCGGCTGCTGCATCGCAAGGGGCATCAAAGGGCCTCGAAATGACGACTGAGGATGTGGAGATGGTTGATGAGGAAGAAGGGGAAGAGGAAAACGAAGAGGGCAACGAAACGGAGAAAGAAGAGGATTCCGACGAAGAAGCACTTTTCGTGAGCCAAACGAAGGATGTGCCCGCTGTCGAAGTTAATGGTGATGACGAAGAAGCTGATAATCCAGCTCGTGAAATCAGCCCAACCGATGAGGAGGGCAGTGGTCCCACAAGGGGCCAGACCACTCAACAAGTGGTGGAAGACGAAGAGGATGGTGAAGCTGAAGCTACAGAAGATGCACAATCTGAGTGTTGCCATCATGACGACGATGACGAGGAATACATCGACGAGGACGAGAAGAAGACCAGAGAAGAAAAGAAGGTGCAAAAGATGATCAAAGACGCTGAAACGAAGGCAAATGAGCCAACCGAAGAAGGCGAAAAGCGTTCCCAGAGTTTTGTGAAGGGACGACTAAAACGGAAAGACTTAACATTCAACCTTGTCCATCGTGTAAAAACAAACGAGGAAAACATCCGGTCTCGAATGGAAGCCTGGGCACAATACCTACCCAGCGCTGGCAAAGCTGGCTCGTCTCCACAAGAGAGCAGCAATGGGGAACAGGCAACAACAGGCCTCGACGCCGCCGACGCCGAAGAGAAACTATCCCTCAAAATCTCCAAATCCGACTTTGCCAAGATGAAGATCGTCGGCCAATTCAACCTCGGCTTCATCATCGCCGTCCGGGAAGCCTCGACCTCCTCCTCATCTTCATCAGAACCATCTTCCTCAACCAAAGAGGACGACGAACTCTTCATCATCGACCAACACGCCTCCGACGAAAAATACAACTTCGAGCGCCTCCAATCCACCACCACCGTCCAATCCCAACGCTTAGTCCAGCCCAAAACGCTCACCCTCACCGCCGTCGAAGAAGAAATCATCCTCGAACACCTCCCCATCCTGTCCCAAAACGGCTTTTCCGTACACGTCGACACCTCTGGCTCTTCGCCCGTCGGTTCCCGCTGCCAGCTTCTTTCCCTCCCCCTTTCGCGCGAAACCACCTTCTCGGTCGCCGATCTAGAGGAATTGATTTTCCTGCTGGGGGATAACCCCCCCTCCAGCTCTACTACGGCGATACCGAGACCGTCCAAAGTGAGAAAAATGTTTGCTATGAGAGCGTGCAGGAGCAGTATCATGATTGGACGAGCGTTATCGAGGGGCCAGATGGAGAAGGTGGTTAGGCATATGGGCGAGATGGAGAAGCCGTGGAATTGTCCGCATGGACGGCCGACTATGAGACATCTTTGTGGGTTGGGGGCGGCGTTTGGTGGGGATGGTAGCAAAATAGAAAAGGAGAGGGGGTGGGATGAGTGGGATGGGGGAGACAGGGAAAGGGTTGATTGGAAAGGGTGGGTTAGGGGGAAGAGAGAAGAAGGAGAGGAAGAAGGAGAGGAAGAAGGAGAGGAAGAAGGAGAGGAAGAAGGAGAGGAAGAGGAGGAGGAGGAGGAAGAGGAAGAGGGAGAGGGGAAAGAAATCAGCAAATGAGCATTGAAATAAAGTGATTTTGATATAACCGGATGACTTATCTTGTCTTGACGCATGTACGGGTTTGTGCTGCGCGGTTAATGGTTTCGTCGTCGTCGATGACTCGTCTTGAACTCGTGATGTTTTGTGGAGTGCAAGCTCAACTTTCCCAGGGCTTAATAAGTGCTAAGCCGCCAGCCCCACTTCAACAATTACGGTCCGATGGTGTAGTTGGTTATCACGTCAGTCTAACACACTGAAGGTCCTGAGATCGAGCCTCAGTCGGATCAATATCATAACTTTTTTACATTTTTCATGGGTTTGTATCGAAGTCGCTTTTTGCATTTTGTTGTTGGTTCTTTGATGTTCCTGTTTTGCATTACTTTTTTTTTTTTTTTTAATGTGTATGCAACGCTTTTTACCTGCTCTGGTTTGAACTGGAGGTAGTATTAACCAACAGGTAGCTGCCATGATGCACGAATATCAACGTTTAAGTGATGAGTCCTTTCCAAAACATAAAGTGGATGGTAATGCCATGAAGAAAATATGGGAGGTAATCTAATCTGGTAACGCAGCTCACAAGGTCACATCTTCCAGTCAAGCCTCGTTGATAATTTCCTTTTGTTGTATGGTATTTGCAACCTCTAGTATCATGCTACGTCCGGCGGTAGTTTATCACTTACTCAATGCTCATATCAACAGGAACAAACCTCTATTCATTTTTCTCAAACAGGCAAGCCGCAATCTAGCTTCCACCGCACATGGGAAAACGAACGAGACTCATTTAATCCCCAACTCCTCCTTCCTCTTCCTAACCTCCTCCACCGCCCCTTCCGGATCACCAACCGTCGGATTCCTCAACTGCCACGCCATCACCACCTCCAGCGCCTGCCCCATCCACTTCCCAGGCTTCACCCCCAACGCTGCCGCCAGCTGCTTCCCATCAATGATCCGCTTCACGCTCGGCGCATCCATCAGGTCCATCTCCACCAGATGATCCAAAAAGGCCTGCCACTCCTTTAGCACGTCCTCCACCGTCTCTTTACCTTCTTCACCACTAGTTCTCTCAGCAACATCCACAAGCACAGCATACAACACCTGCAACCGCCAGTTCGCGCACACGCCCGGTCTCGAATCCCATTCGCGGATTTTCATTCCCAGCCTGTCCCTCTCCATCTTCTTCCCCTCATCGCCAGCAGCCGGACGAACGACCAAGTCGCGCATCGCCAGGATCGCCTGGCGGTGTCTGTGCGACGCGGTAATCACGTCCGTGAGCTTGTTCGGAGCACGATACCCTTCGCGAGCGGCCTGGGTGGCGAGCGGAGGGGCGGGTTTGCCACCCTTCAAGGGCGGGTTGTCGGGCAGAGGCGCAAAGGGGACGAGGGCGGCTAGGTTCCAGGCGAAGTAGGCAGATTCGGGAGAGGTGACGAGGAGGGAGTAGATGGAGCCTGGGGTGGCGAGGGTGGTGGAGAGTGAGTGGAGGGTTTGGTAGGCGATGGGCCAGGAGGTAAGCGAAGGGCGTGGGAAGTCGGGTCGCGAGGAGTCGGTGAAGAGGGTGTGGTAGAGGGAGAGGTCGTTGATGTAGGTTAGGGCGGAGAGGGGGTCGGGGCCTGCGGAGGGGTTAGTTTTTTTTTGAAGGGAGGAGATTGTAGAGGAGAAAACAGGACTATAATTACCTTTGAGCATCTTCTCCAACTCAACACCGATTCGCTCTCTGCTAATCTTCAGCTTGAGAGCTTCCAACACCCTCTCGTCACCCATGACTGCCTTCACCTCCTCGTCGATCGTGAAGCCGAGCCTGCTGGCAAACCTGACGAGTCTCAGCACCCTCAGCGGATCATCCATGAACGTCTGAAGCGGCTCCAGCGGCGTCCTGATCAGCTTCCTATCCATATCCTTCATACCGCCTGTGAAATCCTCCACCTTGCCCGTGTGCAAATTATAGAACAGCGCATTAACCGTCGCATCTCTCCTCAGCGCGTCCTCCTCAGCCGTACCGAATTCGACTTGCGGGTTCCTGCTGTCCTCAGTATACGTCTCCTTGCGCAGGTTGACAAAGTCGACGTCCAACCCAAAGAGCTTGATGGTGGTCGTCTCCAGATGCTTGCTCTTGTCCGGGTTGCGCGCGATCTTGTGCAGGTTGCCCACATCGGCGGGACCGATGGAGTGGCGCTCCCGATGGGCCGGGTCGGCGTCGCAGTAGTCGCGCAGGCGCAGGGCGAAGGCCTCGCCCGTCATGTTGTTGATGGCCACGTCGATGTCGTGGCTTTCGGTCCCGAGGAGCTTGTCGCGGACCCAGCCGCCCGCCCAGCGCAAGATGACCGGCTCATTGACGTTCTTGCCCTCCTTCTCTGCTTCGGCGGCTTCTTGGGACTTGTTGATGTACTCGGCGACGTCGACGAGGAGACCCTTGAGCTGGGCCTCGACCGCGTTGAGCGGGATGCTCTGGTCCGTGAAGACTGCGCTGTCGGCCATGACTGCTTGCCGTCTGGTTCTAGCTGCAGCAATGACGGGAGGTGTGGTGGCTCTTATGGCCGGCCTCTTTGCTGAGTCGCTCGCTTGAGCTTCAAGGTGGGCAGGAGCTTGTTGTTCGGGCTTGTTGTCGGATGGTGGGGGTGGTGAGGAGAAGTCGCCAAACTTGCGCTTCATGAGGAACGCGGGAGAGTGACGAAGTCGTCTCAGCGGTAAGCGGCAGAGACGAGAAAGCATAGACTGTTTGGTTGTTTATTGAGGGAGGGATGTCACTTTCCGTTTACAAGGCTGTCTTGTCAAGGTGAGATGGAAACTGAAAATGTGGAGTGCAGGCTTTGAATTGCTGTGAGAGGCCGACCGTTGGACAGCTTGATTGTTCCACGCCGGTGACTCAGTCCGCAGCAATCCTATGATTGACAACTTGAAGGCAATTCAGTTTCGAATGTCACGAATTAGCAGCGTTATGGAATAGTTTGGAACATTGGAGACTTCTAGGTTTTATACGTCGCAGGTTGCACGATCATCGATGAAGTTCAGGTAAACGCCGAGACTGAGTATTCACACTGTGTGTCATACGGTCCAAATGAAATAAACAGAACCCCTTTTCGAGTTCAGCTTCAGCTGATGCCAACACTGTCTTTCGACAAAAAACTACTAGATGACTTCTGGATAACAATAAAACCCAGCCAAAAATGACCTGTCTTGGCCTCGCCTTCTATAATAATGAAAATGAGCATACGTAACTCCCAGATTACCCACATTAAGCTTCTCCATCTCTCTCTATCCACCTCAAGCCGTGGCCTCCTCCTTCTCTTCCTCCCCCGCCGGTGCCTCAGCAGCCGTTTCTGCCAGGGCCGTAGATTTTTTGGGTTCCGCCTCAATGACAAGCTCCGGCACAGGCTCAGGCTCAGGCTCATCCAAGGCCAAGTCCTTCCTCAACTCGGGCAAGAACCGATCGATCCTCTTCCACGTCTCATCCCACAGCTCCTTGCGCTCCGGGTTCTTGCTTGGTGGTACAAGATAGCCGTTGCTCGACATGATCAGCAGCACATTTTTCAAGTTCTCCGGTACAGCCTCCTCCTATAAAGCGCAAGATCGTTAGCTTGTCTGACTTTCGTCGTCACGGGAATCCAAGGCGCATGTTGGGTACTTACCAAGCTATCTCCCTGACCACTGTTCATCAACCGATCCATGATCTCAATAATCTTTAACCACAGATCCAACATGCCATCCCACAGGGACAGCATCACGAGGTACTGCAAGAAGACCTTGGACAGCAACGACGCCGCCTGCACGCGCGTCTCGCTCATGCCGTCGCGGTCGGACGAGAACACCTCTGGCTTCAACAATACCAGAATCAGGGGAAACAGGACTTCGCCAAAGATAGCGGTCCACTCCGAGTGGTCCTCCGAGGTGAGCTCCGGCGAAAGGAGGGACCTCTGCATGGAAGCAAAGGCCAGGTGCCGGACTTCACGGCAGGGGTTGGTGCACTGCGTGGTGAGCGACTTGAAGATGGGTAGCCAGTAGGCGGACCATGCTGTTGTTGCGTTAGCACTCCATCCTTGTAGATACTCGTGCAGAATACGACTTCCTGAAAACTTACCTTCGTTGCTCTCCAGATGCGACTGCTTCATCAAGTGCGGAATACGCTCCGTCATCTGCGAGATGATGTGGATGGCCTTGATTCCCCGCGCAACCACTGCGTTCTCACTAGGCTTCTTGTCCTGCTTGACCGGTCGGACAGGAACCTTCCTGCCACTCTTCTTTGCAGTACTATCCGCCCTCTGCTCCTCAATCGCACCAATGCTAGCCATGGACGCGAACTCGTTGAGCAGCCCAATCGCCGCCTCATAGTTGTCTGCTATAATTGCCGATGGTGTGCCCGACACTCCGCTCTCAAGGATTTCGAATACCGCAGGCGCCGAGTCGGGGTTGGTGGCCAAAGTCCGCAAAATCACCCAGAAGTCGGGTGAAGTCATCATCTCGCTCTTCAGAGGGCACGGCTTTTCTGTGCACTCCTTTAGTCCGCGAAGAACAAGAGACGATGTCTTGAGCAGGATCTCCTTGGAAAAGAGGGATACAGTATGAAGCAGAATGGGGACCCGGATGAGGTCAAAGTCCTGACATGTCGTTAGTTTCTCGTTTTTGCAATAAGCTTTCGGCCGAGCACTTACATAGCTGGCTTGAAGCAAGGCAAACAGATAGTAGGTTGCCCGCTCAATGACAATGGGATGGTAGTTGTTGAAGTCGCGCACAATGGTGTGGATAGCTCCAATGACCCGCTTGCCCAGCAGCTCGATGGTTCCGCGGTCACGAAGAGCCAACACTGTGCAGTATTCAATGACATAGACAAGAGTAGGGTCATAGACCGCCGTGTTCTGGCGCGCCTTTTGGCCGTTTGTCGGGGAACTGGGAGGGATGTTCTCTGCCTTCACAGTCATAACAGCTCCTTCAGGCCCGTTGTCATCAGGGATCTGAGCCAGCAGCGCATCCACAAGCGCCTCGAGGTCCTGCGGTGGGAGTGACGAAATGTTGGCAAAAACATCGCCAATGTGGCACTGTTTGACGCAGTCAACGGAGCAAAGAGTACTTTCCAACTCTTCATCCGACGGCTCGGGCGGGTCATCTGCCGCATAGCTCGAGATGTACGAGGTGAAGGCGGAGAAAAAGCTGGTTTCGTTCTGTTTCTGCCGGTCAATTACGTTGGAGGGGCTCTGCAGCGGTATCGCTGGCAAAGAAAGTCGGTCTGGTTCCGTCGAGAAGAAGGGCGGTATTAGTGAATTAACAAATAGGTTGAGCCATATCCGGACGATCTAGTTACGGTTAGCGTCAACATACTTCCCCCACTGAACCAAAGGGTACTCACATATTTCCAACTATTCCGAATGATATGCTCCGAACCCGTCACCACGCGGAACAGGACAAGCGTAGCCAGCTGCGGCCGAACGTCTCTACCGAACTTGACCGCTAGCTCGCTCACCATGACGCTGTTCTCGCCGACCTGGACTTCAGTGTTGAGTTGTGTGTTGGACAGCGAGTCGCTGCTCAGCGTCGAGATCAAGCTCAGGCGGTAGACGAGCTCATCCAACGCTTCTGAATTGCCGTACTTGGTAGCAATCCGCGCGCACTCATCGAAGCCAGTAATAACCCTGGCATACACTGTGTCGTCGGTTGCCGACATAAAGACAAAGAACAGGCAAGAAATGATGGCGTTCCACGTCGTGTTGAAGATATCGGCGTCGTAAATATTCGTGTCGCAGAGGACCAGCGGGCCAGCCGACTCCGTCTTGAGAAGGAGCTCCTTCCACGCGTAGTCAAACCCATGTTGATTATCGTGCTCTTCAGGCAAAATGATCTCGTTGGACTTGATGGCATCATATATATCTTGCAAGTATTCGGGTGCGAAATCCTTGCCGCCATTCTGCCCGCGCAAGTTGCGGGCAAAGTCTGTGTAGGTCATGCGAGCATTGCCCCTGAAGTTGGGGTTATGTTGATCCGTATTGAGCATGATGATGGCGTATGTGAGAATGTAGACAGCATCCTGGTCTGCCACGTCTTCAGGAGTACTGCTGGCACAGTACTTCTCCGAGAAGGAGACCACGACACGCTCGATGAGCTGTGCCTCACCAGGCAAACGGAAGGTCTCTAAGAGAATTCGCAGTGCCTCATCGACACGTTTGCCGGTGAAGTCCATCATACCAATAAAGTGGTCAAGGATCGCCTCATTTCCTCTTTTTGAGATGAACTCGCCGAGCATCTTCTTATTAACCCTGGAAGTCCCCTTCAAAAACGTCGCAACGCACACAGGGTCAGTATCGCTGGCGATGATCCCCTTATCCTTCAGGTAGGCCAGGCCTCCCTTGGGGCTCTCATTAAACTTGTTCGTCCCCTTGATGATCACCTTCTTCCTCGCCCGCCTTTCTCTCAGTTCTTCTGGGTCAGGTAGACCCTCCGTCTCCGGAGCCTGATCTAGCCTCTCAGCAATGTACTGTATGAAGCGAAGGAGTGCATCCAGACACAGTGGTGGAACGCTGGTGGTGCTCCACGTTGCCGAGTCTGGGAGGGCATTTCTTGCTAGCAGTCCGATCAGGTCCTCACAGAGGTCCACCCGATCTTCGTCACAGTCGTAGTTGACAAACAGTTCGACCATGAAGTTTGGCATCCGCACAAGAACCCCTATGTTTTCCACCATCGCCTGTCTGGCATCCGGTTTCCGCGCGCCTCCTTCAAGACCCAGTTTCCGGCGGTCCCCGACCGGAACAGGCGTCGGTGCCCGGCCATTACCGGCCTGCGATGGTGGCGGCTTGACAAGCTTGGGCGCCTGAGGAATACCCGAATAGAGACTTGGGTCAATGCCAGGTTCCCGAGGGATCTCAACGGCTGGATGTAGGCAAGCGACCAAGTATGACAGATACAACTCCTGTTGGAGCTTGAGAACCCCCCTGCAGGTTGAGAGCAGTGTACCAGCAACAACCAGCGCCTCTTGCAAGACAGCCATGTTATCCGACCGTACGAGCTGGAAAAGGTAGGAGCACAGCTGGTCCTCTGCAATGGTGGCGAGCGCAGGATGTCTGGCAATAGACGGACCAGCAACTTCAAGAGCGACATGGATGATGCGGAGCGCCATGACCCGCATCTGGTCAGGATGCTTACGGTCATGGGGGTTTAGGAAGCTCACAAGAACACGGAACAGTTCCCTAACAGACGGTAGTGAGTAAGGGCGGAGATCCATGGACGCAGTGCTTCCAGTTCCCGAGCTGGTGCTGCTGCGACGAGCCTCTGCTGCACTTCCAATGCTGCTGCGATGCCCATTTTCCGTCTCAACAGCTGTAGAAGGCCGTGGTTCAGCAGAAGACGTAGCCGTCCCCGGCCTTTCGTTCCCCTGCGCTGCCAGCAATTCAGCGACCACTGGAGTTACCGGCACGTCTGTTCCGTTGGCAACAGGGTCCAGCTTGACACTATCCATGTCGCCGCTAGTCTGCCGGTCCAGTGCCTCGCTCTCCACGCCAGCTTCCACTTCCAAGTGCTTGAGGTCCTCGAAGATGATCTGACACATGCGGACCATAGACGCTTCCGCCGTCTGCCTCAACACAGCAGAGAACCTCGACCGCGAGCAGATGGTCAGACCCCGGCCCATCATGTCACAGACACTCTCGTCGCTCAGGATGTCGCCGCCGGGCCCAGCCAGCATGTTCTCCATTAAGTGTAGTATCATGAGCAAGACAACCTCCTCTTGCGCCGAATCGCTAATGTCGAACTGGCAGTGGGTGATGGCTGCAGAGAGGGACTGCATGGCCAAGGCGAACCGAGGAGATTGGGGCGCGATGAAGCCATAGGACAGAAACTTTTGGATAGCACGGAGCGCAAGAATCGTGATGGGAGCGGCGGTGCCCTTGGCTTGGATAATCTGGAGGAACGGGTAGAGTAGGACCAAGGCATCGAACTGGTGAATATCTGCGATTATGCGGTTAGCCCAATGATCTATCCTTGGAGACGTTTCTGCCTTTTCATTGACAAGACGCGTCGGTCGGTCAGAGCAACAGCGCCGTCTCTATAGCTACCTTTAACACCCGTCAACTCTTGTCGAAGCCTTCCGAAGCCTGATATCAGCGGATTGTCCAATATGCTCTTCCCTTTCTTCCCCCTTAAGCCCCATCGGTTGGTAGCCAAGTCACTGGAGCCATCAACGGCCAAGGACCCAGCCAAGTTCTTTTGATCGCGACGCAGGGCCGAGCCTGAAGGGGGAACGAGCTGGATCAGGTTGGGACTGCCGCCCAAGATGGCTGACACGGACGAATGCGGCGAGCGGGCATGTTTCTGAATAGCGGACGTGATCGCAATACATTCGGATACGACGAGGGAGACAGGGTCGACTGCCACGGAGACAGGGCGGCTTCGGTACTGCATGCGCGACGACGAGAACATGGGGCTTTTGCGGGAGACGGAGATCGGCGTGCTGGGTGCTTGTGCTGCTGCTAAGACAGCCGAGTCCGCGAGGGCAGCTGGGTGGTCACCGGCATCTCGACTCATGCTGCGGCTGCCGGTCTTTCTTTTGGCGTATTAATCGGGGGGATCGTGGAGGTTCGGGCGGCCGTCGTCCTCGGTGAGCCTTCAAAGAGAGTAACGGCGTCGAGTGTTTGCAGGTATTCGGCGGGAGTTGTAGAATGCCGTTGTTAAGATAACAAAGTGGGAAGGGGGGTAACTCTTTGGGTGTGACAGGTGGACACGGTGGACAAGGTACCTCAAGCGCGGGTACACAGTAGTAACAAATGTCCTTTGGAGATCCAGTACACCTATCAGTGGCCGCGGCTGGCAACTAATACCACGCCAAATTAGAGAAGGGATGTACCTCGACAACGGTACCTTAATGCTCTTCGACAACACGGAGGGTTTTGAGAGTCTTGACCGTTTTAGAACAAATATCGATGATCACGAACTTGTCAGCAAGTGCCTATGCAAACTTCAGGCAGAGGATATGTCACGTATGTACATGCACCTCGGGTGTCCGAAGCCAAATAGCAACTACCACCGGGTAACCATTCGAGAGACGTCCGGGCATAGTCTTTTAACCCGCTACGCTCAGATACCAGGATGAAGCGACCAAAGAGGCGTATTTCGGTGCCTAACTCGTTTGTGGTCGCTATAGCAGACTGTAAAGCAAAAAGACACTTCCCGGAACGCCTCTGCCATGACCTTCTGAACTTCTTAGCCGCGAGACGCTTCTATTATACATGATCTTAGATTCCCCCCCAAAAAAGATTTTGGTTTTCCGGTCCGTTCCTGACATGAGGTGAATATGGCATGAGCCGTCGCCAATTACATAATACTTAGTATCTGACCCTCACTCTCCAACTGCCCATTGTAAACAAGAGTTAGATATATATATGGATGGCCTTGGCAAGTGCCTACCACCCATTTTCTTGCTTGCGTCCACTTGGCGAAATACGGCGTTAGACCAGAGATGAGGATGCAGAATTGTAACGAGAAAGCAACATTAAAAAGATAAAAAAAACTGGGTGGACGCTCGAGCACAGCTCACTGAGTGCCCTCTTTCTTCTCCTCCTTGGGAGCAGCATTGGCTGGTCCGTCAGCCGGTCCGCCTTGTTGTCCGGCTGCTGGTTGCTCTTCCGCCTTCTTGTTCTCCTGCATGGCGAGGTTCTGAATTTCGTTCTTGTCCTTCTCCCATTGGCCAGTGGCGTCGCCAAAAGACTCCTTCATCTTCTGCTCCTTCATCGCTTTCTCCTTTTCCTCCTTCTCGCGAGCGATTCTCTCCTGCTCCATTTGCTGCCGACTGTTAGTGACCTGTCAAACTTGCATACCCAGATGCGTGATTGCTTACCTCCATGTGCTTGATATCGTCTACACTAGGCTCGTACAAATGCCAGATAGTATAATGAGGGAGGCCAACAACTGAGAAGCCCATTCTCCTCGACATCTGTGATCATAGTGGTTAGACCAATCCAAAGGCGCGGGAAGGCCTGACGAGCTTACCTTTCCAAAAGCCTCTGTCTCGGCATGTTTTTCAAAGCTGAACGCCGGGAAGTGGACGCCGTAACGGAAAACCTTGGCCTTTGCCAGAATACTCACTCCACCAACGCCGTCGATCTCCATTTCCATGTCGGGATCGCCATAGGGGTCTCGGAGATACGCGAGATGGGGACGCCAGGTAGCATATTCTGCGTATCCCTCCACGATAACTGCATCTTCGTCGAGGGTATCTGCAAGTGCGAGGGCGGTTTCGGACTCAGCCCAGGAGTTGAGATCGTAGGGCTGTTCTCCGCCCAGCCAGTCAGGTAGCGGGCGCCAAACATCTAAAGTCCTGTTAGCATTTCCGGTCCTCTCTCGAATATCAGGTAAGGGTTGAGTGGGCTTACTTGGCACGATCACATCCTTGTTGTGGCGCATCAGATCCTCCAAGATCGTGGTAGGGCAAGTCTCCACGTCGACATCACGCCAGTAGACCCACGAATGATACGGCCGGAGGGCAGCGCTGAGAAGCCAGTTTCTGGCTTGGGCCATGAGTTTTCTTCTGCTCGCCTGCGCGGCGAAACCGTGACGGCTTTCCACATCCTGATTAACCTTCTGTCCAAAGTCTTTCTCAATGATGGAGATTTCGCCAAAGTGCTTGGACGGGTCGGCGCTGGCTTGAATAGCCTTGAGCTCCCGTTCAAGAACCGCCAAGGTGTTGTCTTTCGAGTCCGAAACGAGGAAAGCGAGATCGATCAGATGGTGAGGATACGTAAGGTTGAGGAGGTGGCCGAAGAACATGGGCATATGCGCTTCGGCATCGCGCAGCGGCACGCAGATAAGAATTCGCTCCTCTCTCTCCCATCCTTTCGCGGTGCCCTGGACGTTAGACAGGTCGTAGTATCGCACCGTCTCGAGTTGGAAATCATCGGAACCGGAGCCGAGCCAGGAGAACGACCCCGAATCGCCGGGCCAAACGAACAGCCCGAAGAGGAGTAATGATACCAGCGCTATTGCCAATCGCACGAATAGTCCCTTCCGTCTTCGAAATGGTGGTGCCGCGCCTCGAGGTTGGAATCTGTGGAATGATTCCCGTCAGCTTCCATTGTTCGTTTTGGTGATTCAGGGGCTCCGGGGGGGGGGCGCAAGGCACTTTACCTGTGAGGAGAGATCTCGAATGTGTTTCCTCGCGGATACCCATTGGAATATCCGCTCGCATGGTGTCGAGGGACCGCCTTGGACCCGGAGGAAGATGCGTATGGCAGCATGATAGATGGTCGCTGCAGGGGCGGCCAATATTATCGAGCACCTCAACCCCCCTTTGCGCGCGCAGGGTACCTGAGTCCTGTAAACCGGAAAACTTGCTGCAGACTGGGCGGTCGCTCGCTGGATATTGTCGACGCACGCGCTGTCGAAACTCTGTCGAAATGGATGGAGAGTGGACCAGGCCGATTCGGGATCAATGCATCGTGGTCAGAGAGAAGTTTGGGCGGAAGATCAAGACGATCGCGTTCCCCGTAGCACCGAGACGTTTGAAAAAGCTGAGGTGTTCGCACCGGCCTGTGGGCAGCTTGACGGATACACGTACTAAGTACCAGTCCAGGTAAGATTGGCGGGTGGGATTTCTTTACCAATGGCGTCGCAAAATGGCCCGGCCGTTCGACGGGGTCCTGCCCAATTGTAGTGTACCGCAATTGCACCCCATCCCAAAATGACCCCAGACTTGGCGCCTTGGTTTCAGGAGCTTTATAAGATTTAGAGTCGCCGTCGCCAAGACTCTAGAATTGCTGGCAAACTAAGTCAACCTGAAACTGTGGCAATCGAAGTACTGCTGAGTCTGTACTGCAGTTGTCATTTCTGTACAATACAAATACCTCAGGGTGCGTCTTCCAATGTTATTTTCAACCTCAGACACAGACGATTTGGAAGGGAACCGGGCTTTCATCGCGGTAACTGGTCATTTATTCTGCCGGTTTTGAACGTCCTTGCACATCATCATGGACAATGCCTTTGGTATGACCTGAAATAATCAAACATTTTGCAACTTGTTCTCATTGTTCTATCTTGCTTCCGACATCCTAACCTCAAGGCCTTGGTGTAAATGTCAAGGACTGGCACACCGTCGATCCTCCACTACATCCATTTTTACTGGGGTCATAAAGAAATGCCGAGTCATGAACACAAATCTTACCTCGTCCAAGATGCGTTGCAACTAAACGTTTGAAACGTTCGCGCTATCAACTACTGACCGGTCAGTTCATGGTCATACGCGAATCGGCATCAAGCAGAAGGCGAAGACGACACAGATCAGACAAGCCGTTTTAACTCAGCCCTACAAAGCCGGCCCAAGTCTCCCACACCCCAAAACGGTGCGCAGGAGCATCGGACAACGGAAGCCAAATGACACCCCGAAGGGAAACACCACAACTAGTCCTCACGTCCCGAAGGACGCTCCAGTGCGGATGGATGGCTCGGCCCGTACATATCGTTGAATGGATAGACTGTTGTCATCATTGTGCATGGGACAGAAGGAAAAAGACAAAGCACCTACCAGATGGGCATGTCGACTCTCCCACTAGACGCAAGGCCATTTTTAGATCCTAAACGACTTTAAGTTTGTTAGCCAACTTGCTCGCAACGAGTGTGAAAGAGTTGTGGTTGCAAGAAAGGGTTGGGGTGATTGCCATATCAGAAGTTTTTGGTATAATTGGTTATCGCTCATTATTATTCAGAAGCAGAACTGAAAATATTTTGTTTCATCATGGACAATCGGGTTGGTGAAGGTGAAGGTAGAAAGCAATATGATGCTTACCTAGTGGGTAAAGACCGAGAAAACGAGGTGGAACAGCGACGGTGACATGACAACTTTGTCTGTACTATTGATTGTTAGTCAACGGTTCCTCCAAATGTGTTGCAGGTGAAGAATGTGTTGAGTGAGTAGTCAGATGGTAGTGCATGTTGTTCGATCGCTCATAGAATATCGCGAGAACTGTGGTTATGGGATCATCATGAGATGTGAAAGGCAAGGGGGGATAAACTTACTCTATCCGTGCGAACCAACGTCGGCCATATCAGACAGCCAGAACATCCTCTCAAGCAATGGGGTTCGCCATCGCACAATAACCAAGAGGATGCATGAGCAGCTGACATGACCATGCCATTGCTGCACCAGCGCAGAAGGCAGCCCAACCAAAGCAACCATGATCATCGTAAGAATATGATATCATGGTTACTCCCCAAAGACAGTGGCCATACGAAGTGAAGGCATTGATCCGATGCCAACAATCGCAAGCCGTTCCTGTCGTTGTGAATGGTGTGGGTTGATGGAAGAGTTTAAGATGAGGTTGGAAACTGAAGTCGGCAGAGTTTTGTAGCTGCGCAAAAAATTCCTCCATTGGTGGCTTTGACGCGGGTTTTGGGTGGGGCCTGTGGCTGAGTGGTCAAAAGTGACAGTGAATGTGAGGTTGCGCCACAACTTCTTGAATTTGAGAGTGGCCCCACTGTGGACGGCGACTCTCAGGTCTCATTTTCAACAGAAGAACCAACAGAAGTCATCAACACAACTGTGAACAAGGAAAGCCATACACGAACGAGGTCCCTTTTCCCTCAAAAAACTCAAGATTTCCGATTAGGAGAGCGTCACGGACATCACAGCAATTCACCAAGTTCAACAAATTTCCGGCCCTCAAATCCTGGCTCCAACATGGCCGACAGAAGACGTATTAACGGACCGGTTGGGACCACCATCCCTCCCATCTATGACGATGCTTCCGAGAAGAAATCTGAAGTTGCCAGGGCCACAAGGTCACGCCCGGCGAACGTAATTCGCAAGATGTGTAAGCGCCATGAGGGCATCCTCTTTCTCTCCCAGGAACACAATCTGACCTCACCTTTAGATCTCAAGACGGGAGTGACACCTTCGGCCTCTGGCTCTGCTTACCTAGAGATTGAATCGTCTGGAAATGGCGGCTCCGGCCTGAAGCTCAGTTGTAGTGTTCATGGACCTAGAGCCTTGCCCAGGTCAACGCCTTTTTCTCCTCACATCATCTTGTCCACCCATGTCAAGTTCGCGCCCTTTGCGACCAAGCAAAGGCGTGGTTACATTCGTGACCCGATCGAGAGAGATCTCGGCACCCACCTTGAGGCGACTCTTCGGGGATCTATCATTGCTGACCGTTGGCCAAAGAGTGGTGTGGATATCATCATCTCCATTGTCGAAGGAGAGCAAGATCGCGAGACGTCCAAGGCCCAGGGCATTGAGGCATGGGACACCATGAATGCCTTAAGTGGCTGCATTACCGTTGCCTCGGCTGCACTTGCTGATGCTGGCATTGACTGCGTCGATACTGTTGCCGGAGGTGTTGCCGCCTTGGTTCAGGATGCAGGTGACGATGCTGCTCCCAGCATAGTTGTTGACCCGATTCCCTCTGAGCATGACAAGGTCCTCGCAGCATGCTGCATCGCATATCTCCCCACACGACAAGAGGTCACGAACCTTTGGTTCAAGGGTGACCTACCTGCGTCCGATATGGACGTTTATACGCAGCTGGTCGAAAAGGGCATTCAGGCTTCCAAGAGCGCCAACCGCGTGCTTGTGGACTGTCTGAACGAGACCGTTGGGTGATTATGAGCTCGGCGTGGCAATGTATTTTTAGCTTTACGCGAATGGGAAATACTCGTATTCAAACCTGTAAGTCCATCAACCACCGAAAAAAGGGAGAAGCACGTGGAATCTTATGGTCTGACCGTTCATGATCTTAGAGTACCTCTACGATTCTGTACGATTCGTCGACCAGAAGACCGGCTTCTGATGATGGAGGTCGAGCTGCCATCCACCTCGTTCTTCCCGAAAGCCCATACGTAGGGTAGGATTGATGGAGGGCACCGATCAATAGCCAGGCTTTTCAGCACCAACAGAACTGCGTTTAGAGGGTCGAGCGGCTGGCTGCGACACTCCACACTGGGATGGTTATGTTCCGGCGAGGAGCAGTTTCGAGATGCCTGTCACGGTTTGACAGGTTGAGCGAGCGCTCTTTTGCTGAAACCCAGCTGGCTGATCGCAGTGTAACGGACGAATAGCGTCCGAAGAGAGTTGTGATTGATAGGCAGAGCTCCCCTCTGAGGTCGACTGCCGAAACACCACAAACAGCGGGGTGTGAGAAGCTTCCACGTTCTTGGCCTCAATGATCGCCTATTTCTGAAATTGGAAACAGGATGCGGGGGAGATTACGCGTATCGTTTCTTTCGTAGCAGCATGGCATGCTCAAAGCAGGGCAGACATGGCCAAATGTGTGGCTGATCATGAACCGCAGTTCCAACTATTTGAGGTACACATAAACCTGAACGCCCCATTGAATCTGTTTTCTTTTCGTGTCCGGTGAATCTTGATACATTGTCTGAAGGGAACTGTTGTGGGTATAGTTCGTGTGTGTAGAAGGGTATTGTAATGTCGTGTTATTACTGGTGTTCCGGTCCGTAAATTACACCGTTACGAACGCCACCAAAGGAAAGTTCGTCCGAAGGCGGGCGTGGTACCACCACGATGCGACTGCACAGTGCCGCGTTCGGCGACGCCCCCCGGCGTGGCGTGGTCCCCTCTTTCCCCTGAACTTCTCCTTATCAGACCCCCACGGTCCCTCCAAAACCCTCCAAACATTCCCACATTATCCACCCAGGAATTGAAACCACGACAATCTTTCCCGTCACATCCTCCAGAATCTCACCTCACTCAGCTTTCGGGCTAGTTTTCTCTCGCTTCGCACCTGGTCACTTCACGTTTCCCAAAACCACCCTACTCTCGTTCTTCCGACGGTCCCGGCTGCCTACCTACCATATTGTATACTTTTAATTCCTCCATAGTGCTTGTCCATTCGTTTTGGCGGCCGGTAATTCCACCTTCCAGCCTTCCTATTGTCGATCAATTCGTCCCGTCTCCACTGCGATTCTGCGACAGTTCCAGGTTTCCCGATGCGGTCGTCCATACAACACTAATTCCCCTATTACGCCATTGTCGACGATAACTTGAACAAGCCCCGCCGAACCGAAATAGCTGTGCCTTGTCCGACTTGATTCGCATCAGTTACTACCAGCTCTATTAACCTCTTGCCGATGGGGAAAGACAAGAACTGTACGTCTACTCGCAAACCCTCAGGTCTCCAAGATCGCGACACTGAACAATGACAGGGCGATGGGGTGTTATCTTGGACGCTGGGTCCTCGGGGACACGACTACACATATATCGCTGGAAGGATCCCGAGAAGGCGCTTGAGGATGCGTCGCCCGAGGAGTTGCGCAGTCTGCCCAAGATCACGACGAAAAAGAAGTGGACCAAGAAGATCAGACCTGGAATATCGACATTCGGCGAGAAGGCTGGGGTAGTCGGCGAAGATTATCTGAAGGAACTCGTCGATCATGCGCTCGACATTATACCCGAGGACAAGATCCACGACACCCCGATATTTTTAATGGCCACGGCTGGCATGCGCCTTCTTCCCCAGGTCCAACAAAATGCCATAACCGGCGCTGTCTGCTCATACCTGCGCAAGAACACGAAATTCGCACTTCCGGATTGCGACCTTCATATTCAGGTTATCCCGGGCGAAACCGAGGGATTGTACGGGTGGATTGCGTCTAACTATCTCCTGGGGGGTTTCGATCATCCAGAGCAACATGCGCATGGAAAGGGTCATCACACATATGGGTTCTTGGACATGGGAGGCGCATCAGCGCAAATCGCATTCGCACCTAATTCAACAGAAGCCGAAAAGCACGCGAACGATTTAAAGCTCTTACGACTACGAACACTCGATGGATCGCCAGCCGAATACAAAGTGTTTACGACGACATGGCTTGGTTTCGGCGTCAACCGGGCGCGGGAGGCGTATGTTCAAAGCCTCGGAGAATTATACACGACTTCCGATGTCGGCGAACTACCCGATCCGTGTCTACCGAAAGGGCTCAGGATGTCACTGGATGGGACTCCAGTTCAAAAACTGCAGAAGGACGAGACCAGTCTCATTGGCACAGGCGCTTTCGACGAATGCCTTACGAAGACCTATCCCCTGCTCGGTAAGGACAAACCATGTGCAGATGACCCTTGTTTGATCAATGGCCAGCACGTCCCGGCCATTGACTTTGATGTCAATCACTTTGTTGGAGTCTCCGAATACTGGCACACCACACACGGTGTCTTTGGTGGTAAGGGCGATGAGGCATACGACTTCACCACATACCAAAAGCGCGTCAAGGACTTCTGCGGCCGGGATTGGAACAGCATCGAACCAGGCCTTGATACCCACAAGAAGTTTGCGGTCAAGGATGCGCAAGAGGCCTGTTTCAAAGCGTCCTGGCTCATAAACATCCTACATGAGGGTATTGGTGTTCCTCGTATTGGTGTCGAAGACCTTCCTGAGCCGGGTCTCAATGCCTCGAAGGGCGCCATCGAAAAGGCCAAGCAAAAGGGTTTCTTAGACCCGTTCCATCCCGTGGACAAAATCGATGGCATTGAAGTTAGCTGGACACTCGGCAAGATGGTTCTCTACGCGGCAGGACAAATACCTCCAAAGACCGGTGACGACAGGTATCCTGTCGGTTTCGGTACCAACATCCCTTCTGCCGGGGCAACGGCGCTACCACCTGATTTCCAGTACGCAGGTTCGACATGGACACCTCTCAGCGGCGGAGCCAGCCACAACGACTCTCCCTACCACCCGGTCGTCAATGGGACTGCTGACGATGGCAGTGACTGGGATCTGGAAGCCGAGAATCTTCTTGGCAAGACAAAAGCCAAGACCACTCACAGTCTTCTCATCGTTTTCCTCATCTTCCTCGCCCTTCTCTTCTTCTTCCGCAAGAAGGACAGGCGCATGCGCTTCTATGGCCGTGTTAACAATCTCTTCCATAAGCCCCGCCGTTCCGGCCGTTTCGGCAAGGTGTCCTCGTCTGGCCACAGCAGCGGTCCCCTCTCCAGCCTGAAAAACAAGCTCTTTGGCCGCGGCTCCCTCTCTTCGGGCTCTTATGAGCGCGTTCTGGAGGAAGGCGGGGCCGATGAGTTCGAACTCAACGACTCCCACTTCCGCAACTCCTCGGCATCTTCCTACTTCGACCATAACAACGATCTCAACGGCTTCTACTCCGACTCCAGCGACAGCAGCTCTAGTGGAGGTGGACAGTCTAAGCTCGGGATCACGTCGGGGTTGGCAACGCCCAAGCTTAACCTGGATAGCCGGTTTGCTGATCTTGGCGGCGGCAATGGAGTAATGACGCCTGGCGGCTCGGCGCTCGATAGGGCGGGCTTGGTGGTCAGGACGGATAGTCGAGAACGGCTGGGGTTGACGCCCACGACAACGACTATGAGTCTACAGGGGAGGAGGAGCCGGGCTGGTAGTCCCACGAGGCTGAAAAGTCCTTTGATGTCGCCTTTGCAAGGTCGCTTTGTGCTTGGTTGAACGATTTGTCATGGGGAACGGCGTTGGCGGACGTGTTATGGGTTTTGCATTTCAACCCTTTTTACCTCTGTATATGGTACTTTCTTGGTGATGGATAATTGTTCTTCTAGGGGGTTTACGGCCATGTCGTCCAACGATTATTGTATGATGACGACGATACGGGTGGTCTTCAAGTCCACCTGAGCGATGGGCTTTCTCAGTACATTTTTATTCTTCATTCTTTCTCAATGCCAACAGCTAGCTAGTACGGCTTTATTACAAACTTTTGGAACAAGATACCTCATTCTTACTCACGGACATTTCGACATCTCTCTATATCATGGTTTCCTTGTCCATTGTTCTCACACCTGGGTATGTTTGCCTCCTCAAGCATCTAAGATATATCCAACCACGAACTCTTTCCTGTGTCCGCAAACCCAACCCTGCCTGTCAGCCAGGAAGGAACGACTTCCTCTCCACTATTCTTCCCCGGGAACGTCTCCCAAGCACTCGGCCGCTGCCACTCATTGATCATCATCCCTCTCCAAAAACCCCGGATCCGTCCTCACCTTACTCTCAAATTTCTTCCACCATTCCTCAAACGCCTTAAGCGGCACCACCTCCATCTGCCCTGGCGTCGACCCGGTATAGCTCGATAGAAAGTTGAATGCATTCTTAATGATCCTCTGCGCCAGCACCAGCGTGCTTGGCTGCTGCCGCTCTGCCGAAACTGGTACCAACGCCCCTTCTGTTCCATTACCACTTGTTGCTGCTGCAGGTGTTGTTGTCCCCAACGAAGCCATCCTACTAGCCACACTCTCCGCATCCTCAACCGAGACCCCAATCACCACATTCTCGTTTCCCGGCCCTGTTGTCCCTGCCCCAGGTCCAACCTTGAAAATAGCACTCTCCTTCCCCGGCCCGATTCCTCCCAAAAACTTAAAGTTGGGTGTCGTCTGCCCCAGCGCTGGAGAGGGCGGGGTGACGAGGTAAATAGCTGCTGCGGTCCCCGGAGGGAGGACTACACCAGGCAAAAGGAAGACGACAACGTGCCCGAAGGGCTTGGAGATGGCGGAACCGGGGGGAGAGTTCGGGTTGGTGGGTGGGATGGCGTACAGGAAGGAGGTGGGACTGGGAGCTTCGGTGGGGGTGATTATTACGGGTTGGCCGGCGGGGACGAGGCCGAAGAGGGGTTGGGACATTTTTATGTGATTTGGTGGTGGGTGGTGTGATTAGAGAAGGGGTTTGGTGGTGGTGTTGATCGCCTGTTGCTGTTGGGCACCCTCGTGGTGTGGTTGATGATGAAAGCTTGGTGTTGCTTGACAGAGCTCACGGCTGTCGTAGTATCTCTCTCGGGTTGGTGATTTTGCTGGTTGTTGCCTCTGATATATATCCGATGAGATAGGATACCTATCGATGAGGTCCTTCAAGGTACTGTTGTATTCGCAAGACCGTGGGGTGAGCTTCGGTCGTGGAGAATGAAAGACCACGAATCTGAACTTGCGGTCGTAGCGAGTGAAGCTCCTGTTAGTGTCAATTTTTTTCCAGACAAAGACCTGGACTCGAGGTAAATGACCGATTCCGTTTGTTGTTTCCTCGAAGATGCCGCTTTGTCCTCGAATTTCAGTTGTTTTCCGGACGTGGAGCGGCCGAAGCGTTTATAATGCCGTAATATAGTGGGGTCAAACAATGAGCTGGCAGCAAGGTAAGGTGTTCTTTGCGCACAAACATCACTGGCTTTAGAGAGGAAAAAGGGATAGAGAGGAAAAAGGGATAGTTCGAAGATGGCTCCTATTGGCAAGACTAGCAGTTAACTTATACTTGGGATTTCTCCCCGATAGTTGTCTAATATTTGTTTCTGCACTCTCATCGAAGCTGGTGATGTGATGGTGAGATATCAAGCTGCTGGTGTGGGTCTCCCGTCTCGGATGCTTCCTTGTGACGAGCTTGGGCTGCGGGCAGTTCAGAAAATCATTGGGTCCTGGAACCACCACAGAGAGGATTCTAGAGTCCTCGATATGAAAAGTTGAGGCTTCAACAGATGGACCCTGGAACTTCACCACGCCATCTCTATCTTGGGAAACAGTGGCATATTTTGCCGAGTCCTTAAGTAACGAATGGCTTTCGATGAGGATTGTTCCTTTTTTGCTGTGAGTGCTGCCCCTGTACTGTGAATAGCTCTTTCCCCCGCTAATAAGCGCCTGAACGACATGGTCTTTTTGTACCTCGATCCTTCCCGTCCACACGTTCCATCCCGAATCTCGCCATCTGAGCTGTCTGAAGAAACGACGATGTGGGATAAATCCACATGCGTTTGTAAACTCTACATTGAATCTGTTGGAATCATCTGCATCGGAACAGTACTTCGTGAAAAAAGTGCCCAACTGATGCTGTCTCTAGTACGAGATGCTGTTTCATGTCCCTCCCCTCCCAATCCCCGGTCTTCAATTGGGCTTATGAGATAAGCGCACGCCAATTTCTGTTTCCCCCACGCTCTCTTTCCCTTGACAATATCCTCTCAGTTGTGCCTCTCAAGCCCAACTCAACTTTCAGGGCCTGCCACACCAGGAATTCAGGCTTTCGACTTCATTTTGCATCACTCGATCCCGTGTGTCCCACGCCATATTATCCAAGGTCTCACGAACCCATTCCTCAACCATGACTCCTCGGTTGTCCACCCTCGACCTGGTGGCTAAAGTCGATGCGTACGTATCTTTTTTCTATGAAGCCGAATCCTCTATGATCACAGTCGGAAACATGAATGGGATTCAGTGAAACAAATCTGAGGCCCACCGGGATTCTGTACATGACGAGAACAAGCGCTTACATATTCTCTATAAATCAAGCTTCCCTTACGCGGACAGGGATCCCGAGGCATATGCCCAGATCATGAAGTCTTTCTACACGTTCGTCTGGGAAGATCAACAGGGCCAGATACCCATTGGCTACATGAAGTTGGACGTTGTCGATGCGCTCAACCAAGCCCCAGCAAATCTCAAAGGGCAGTTAGGGTTGCACATCGATGTCTCTAATAGGACTGTGGTGCTCTTCCGTGACGCCCCTGACAAAACCTACGAAGAACGCACTCGGCTTGTCGGACAGCTTACTGCACTTTGGCACGAACAAAAGGCCTTTCCCATCCTTAAAAGCTGGCGGAATGAGCTGTGGCCAGTTTATGGTCGCAACAAGGAGCTCGTGTTCGGCATGGAGCGGGCAGCTATGGGCCTCTTTGGAACCACACGCTACGGCGTGCATATGAACGCCTTCATCAGACGCCAGGACGCCAGCAGCAAGTATGACGTTAGAATCTGGGTTCCCACGCGGTCCCCGACCAAGTCGACCTATCCAAGCATGCTGGACAACGCGGTAGCGGGCGGCTTGATGACCAACGAAGACCCGTTCGAGTGCGTGATCCGTGAGGCGGACGAAGAGGCTTCACTGCCCGAGCATGTGGTGAGGAAGAACGCCAAAGAGGTCTGCACCATCACGTACATCTACATCACGGACGAGCGCGCGGGAGGCGAAGCTGGGTTGATCTACCCGGAATGCCAGTGGGTTTATGATCTAGAGCTACCTGCGGATGGAAGTGTCGTCCCCGAGCCCAAGGACGGCGAGGTCGAGAGCTTCAGCTTGCGCACGGTGGAGGAGATCCAGGAACAGCTCGCCCATGGACTGTGGAAACCGAACTGTGCAGTCGTCATGCTCGATTTCTTCCTTCGGCACGGCATTTACACGCCTGAAAACGAGCCGCACTACGACGCATTTCGCGACCGGGCTCATCGACATATCGCCTTTCCCGGTCCTCATCAGGCCTGAATCCATCCAGCGCCTTCCGCAGAGCACTAGCTCTCTCAAAGGCAGAAGGACAACCCTTGGCTCGGTAGTGGCATAAATACAGGTACTTGCTTCCGGGTATCGTTTGATTCATTACTCTCCAAAGACCCCTAGTCCCCAGGAGATGCTTTTTTTGTTCCACGCATAACCTTAAACGCCCGCCCGCCCTCCAAAGGTCCAATGAAAATTGCTCGCGCCCTAGACTCCTGATCGGTCTAATGCTGTTCTGCCGCTGCAAACATTTGCTTTTTATCTCCGGAAAATGAAGGAAACCTGGCTCTCAAGCGTTCCTGCTGGCGAGGAGGTAGACGTAGTCGACACGCAGGGGCGTGAGCTTCTTGTAGGGGCCGTCGAGCGCCATCAAAAGTCCACCGTAGGACATATACGCCTTGCTAGATTTCGCAACCGAACCAGTCAGCCACTCGTTCTTCCTCAACTCCGGGGTCGAAATGTTCCCTCCCAACTCCAAGGCAACAACTTACATGGTCTGTCCATCCTTTCCGTCCTCGAACTTGTAGACCTTGCCGTGGCAAACATACTCATAGCTGTCGGCCAGGGTCTGCTCAACGCTGCCGAGCTTGGCAGCATCGCGCCAGCCTCTCTCGTCGTCCTTGCTTCCGTCGAGGGACAAGGAAGTCGCCAGCGCGATTCTGAGGTACTCGCCGACCTTAACCGGGAAGAGCTCCTTGTTGATGTCGAGCTGCATGCTGGTCTGACCATCGACGGAGGTGCAGTAGAGACGGTCGACGCGGTCGTACTTGGGATCGCTGAGCCTCTCGACCTTGAACTCGTCCTCGAAGAGTTGGGCGTCGGACGTGAGGGCGGACATTGTGGATGCTGGTGTCGATTCGACGAAACGATGGATGTCGGATATTGAATGCTGGGTTGAAGTTGCACTTCTGTCGAGAATCTAGCTCGTTTCAATCGGTCGGAAAGCGGGTTATCGCGGATTGGTAATGAAGGTGTTTGGGAAACTTTCAGATGGAAATGCGACTGCGCGATGGAGATGCCGCCATGCAGTTTGCCGTCCCAAAAAATTCCAGCCTCGCGGCAACTGGACCAGGCTGCCGGCAATTAGTGGGGCACTCACTAACGAGAATCCCTGTCGCGTCTTAAAGTACAGCGGGGCTCTTCAGGTACTCCAGTGACGTCCAAGCTTCCAATTTCTTCAGGGACGAAATCGACAGTGTCAGAACTTGAAGTACACCTCGACATCATTTGATACGAAGGATTCGATACCGAACTGAGGACGGCAACTTACCGGATCAACCATGTCCTTTGTCAAAAGGAATACCGTTCTATCCTCACCGAGAGCCGGACTTACGGCGTCTACTCCTCAGCAGCAACAACACAAACAGGAAAAGCAGCTTGCGCCGGGACTTCGACCATCACCAACAGATGGCAGGTTGACCACTTCAACTGGGACTGCTTCTCTCGACCAGCTTCTTGCAGGACACGGTGGACTTCCTTTGGGCACATGCTTACTGGTTGAGGAGCAAGGAACCACCGATTTTTCTGGCATTCTTCTACGGTACTATGCCGCTGAGGGCCTCGTCCAAGGGCACCAGGTCCACGCAGTGGCCTTCCCGCCGGAATGGAGGCATCAGCTCCCAGGCTTGGCCTCCCCTGACAAGAAGTCAAAGAGCGCATCACCAGCCCCGGCACCCGAAGAGAAGATGAAGATCGCGTGGAGATACGAGTCTTTGGGCAACAATGCCAATGCAGGAGCTTTTACTCGTGGGGATTCCGGAGCTCCTTTCTGTCACTCCTTCGATCTGAGCAAGAGGCTTGCAAGCTCCGAGTCCAAGGGTACACTGAACCCGATTCCAGTTGGCGGTGCTCCGAGTCTAGACCGGAGGAGTGTTGGGACAGCTTCACCTCTAAAGACTATGCTCAAGCAATTGCGGGCAAAGCTGGAGACCTCTGGACCAAATGCCATTCATAGACTGGTGGTGCCCAGTCTTCTGTCACCAACCCTTTATCCTCCTGGATGTGCCCAACCCTCGGAGGTCCTACAGTTCTTGCATGGGCTACGGGCTCTCCTCCGACAGTATAACTCACAGCTCACAGCAATCATCACCTTCCCGACGTCACTGTTTCCTCGCAGTTCGGGTTTGGTCCGGTGGATAGAGATCCTTTGTGACGGCGTCGTCGAGCTCATCCCCCTACCTGCCAGACTTGGTGCTGCACCCCCGCCGCCTTCGGGGTCGGATCCGAAGGCAAACGAGCAACCTCAGGGTCTGTTCAAAGTATACACGCTGCCTGTATACCACGAGAAGGGTGGAGGAGGTGCAGAGTCGGGTAATTTCCGTGAGAACTTGTCGTTCAGCTTGAGCGCATCCAGGGGATTGGTGATCAAGCCGTACAGTCTCCCGCCTATGCTCGAGGATGAGGAGGAGAAACCCTCGGCTGCTCCAAAGAAGGATGGGCTTGATTTCTGAAGTCCTTTTCCGTCTGGCAGCTGAATGGTTGGTTTTTGAAAATAACCGAGTTTGTTTAACACCCTTACAGTCTCATCACATGTTCAGGTGAGCTTCTTGATCCTCACATTGAAACTTTGTCTCTTCAGCGCCCAGATGTTGGGTACGCGGAAGCCCACTGAAACCATTGCTGGAGGCCCCGCCAGAGGTTCCGAGCTTACAGCGTCTGGGGTGGAGCTTAACGAAATTGTGTGGGGTCATTGACTCACCGCCTAAATTTCCGCTGTTTTCTGCCACGGTGCGATAAAAGCCCACGCATCTTGTCCCAGAACTTTTCCACTTTCTTTCCCCGCGTCGTCGTGTCCAACAACAGCATTTTTGGTAAGTCAAAACAGCTTTTCTTGCACACTTCCCAGTTGGTCTTTTATGATGAAACAACAAACGTATCAATCTGTCAATCCCCTGATTCATAGTGATGATAAATACGGCTGTCCAAGGCTTCTGATCCTTTGCCCAATTCATTTCTCCTGTTCACACGCAAGCTTTCTTTTCACGAACTGCTTCTAACCAAGAGAAAAATAGGCACTCCCCCGTTTTCACACACACAATGGCATCAACCGAGGACAACAGACAAGTGCGGATCTCCAAGATCGCTGGCCGGTATCTCGTCTTTGACATTGACGACGTTACGTATATCCGCCGCCAGCATGGCATCTGCGCCGTTTTCACGGGCACCATGCCACAGAATCCCACTCAGAATGTCTTCCTAGGATTGCCGCTGGAGCTGTATGCCGAGGATGCCAAGATGCTTTTGGACAGGAAGGTTGCCTACATTGCCGATGACCCTTTGGAACACTTGACCCGGTTGAAGTCGATGGATGACGAGACGCGCAAGTCGTACCTGCAGTCCATCAAGACGCAGCGGAGAACTGCCCAGCTTGTGATCGATGACGCCAAGGCACAGTCTCAGGCTAGGCACAAGGATAAGCGCAAGCCTAAACAGCCACAGCCCCCTGTTGTCGTCCCCACTGAACTGCCGCCTGCATCTGTCGACGACGCCGCCGCCGTAGAGCAGGAAGAAGGAGAGGAGTTCCTCTTCGAGTCATCATCATCCAAGCCAGTCAAGACGGCGCCGGCGACGCCTCAGAAGCCGCCGGTCAAGGAGAAACTGCCTGCAATCACCCCAACTACCAGCAATGCTATGATTTCTAACGGGACAAGTAATCCCGATGTCGAAAACCACACTGCGCTGCCATTGTATTCGTACTTGAACGAGAGGGGATACTTTATCACTCCCGGTCTGCGCTTCGGTGGTGACTTTAGTGTCTACCCCGGCGACCCTTTCCGCTATCATGCTCATTATATGGCGAACAGCTACGGGTGGGATGAGAAGATTCCCATGTTGGATCTCGTCACCAGTGGTCGTTTGGGAACGGCTGTCAAGAAGAGTTTCCTCATGGGAGGGCAGAAACCGGCGACAGATGATAGTGAAGCTGGCGAGTTGAGGGCGTTCTGCATTGAGTGGGCGGGCATGTAGTTTCAGGCAGCTTGAGCATTTGATTGAAGAGATGATACCCATTACAACCATAGGAACAAATCGCCCCAAAACAAACAATCATCAAATCAAGAACCATCAAAACGCCCTTTCAATCGCTTCCCAATCGCCCCAGTGCATGCTTCACAACCTGACCAACTTCCAATGATCACCATGCTGTTGAATACTCGACTCCCGTATCTCTAAGGCTGGCTCTCTTCTCAAAACATGTCCCTCACTTCCTTCCATGATTACCAAATACACGCGTAGTGTTAAAAGCCATTCGGAATACGAAATCCCTTCCTCCTCTCAATAAAAAGTCCATAACCCAAGTATCAAGGCACATAAATCCTACTAAAACTAATAACCTCCCTCCGACAACACACGCACTTATCGAAATTATTCATGGCCAAACTAACCCTGCACTCATCGCAAAGACTCAGACACCGACACGGCCAAACGATAATCGTCCTCGGCGCGCACTGACAAACCACGCACTGCGGTCCTTCACTACCCAGGCCATCCGCACCCGTTGCCCAGTCATTGCTTGCACCACCACTTTGTGTATTAGTAGTACCAGTACCCCCTCCCTCCTCCTCTGAGTTAGGAGGGGCGTTAGCAGCCCGTCTAGACAACAATATCTGTTCCAACCGCCTCGCCTCTTCCTCGGGCGTCATCATCTGCGGCGTACTTTGTCCCTTGCCGTATCCACCGTACAAACGACGGTGTTGGGCGCCAGATAGTAGTACCTTGACGCGCTGGCGCGCTTGGTGCTGGCGGAAGCGGGAGCGGGTCATGATCCCTTCTTCGAAAGACAAGTGGGCGGCGAGGGTGATGGCTTCGTCGCGCTCTTCGGGCGATTGAGGGTTGAGGAGGCGGGCGAGGTCGGAGGCGGCTAGGGGGAGGTCTGCTACTTGCGAGGGGGTGGGTTCCCGGGAGAAGGCCCATGATTGTTGGAGGGGGTTTTGGGTGTTGGGCTTGTTGTTTGGGTAAGGGGACGATTGAGTGGGTGTGCGTTGGCCGTCTTCGAGATGGTTGTTCTTGTCGCTGTCGGACTCCCAGGCATTGTCTAGGTCTGATAGCGATGTGGTCTCGGCTGTGGAGATGATGCTTGTGGTGTCGAAGTCCGGGTCATCTAGGTCGGTACCGCCGTCGGGGGGAATGTAGTCACCGCTTGTATCGATGTTTCCCCACCAGCCGCCGTTTAGGAACCAACTGTATAGCTTGGAGTCGATGTCGGCTTCGCTGGCGCCGGTTTGATCACTACTGAGGGGTTGTTGTTGGAGGCGCCGGCGGAACTCGGCTTCCACATCGACCCGCTCACTCCGCGGGACGGGGAAAGAGTTCGGATCTGATGCGTCTACCCAGATGGCTGTTGCGCCGCGGTCACCTCTCCGCCCTGACCTCCTGCCGTTGGTGGCAGTCTCGGGCTTTGGTGGCTGAAGGGCCAACGCCCGTAGCCAACGAGGGGGGTTCCGAATCCCAAAATAAGAGAGTAGCTTGATAACGACGAGCATCCAAGTGGTGATGATCAGGCGGCTGACGTGCATGACATACTCGATCGCCAACAGCCACCTGCCACTCCGTTCTGTGGCGCCCACCCCGTCTCGCAACCGCCTGGCGGAAACGCTGTTCCGGGGGATCTTCTGAGCTGCCCTTTCCCTCGCGTAACCGCTTGTAGCGTTCGCTTGATCTTCCTTGACAGGTACGAGACCGATAACACCGACGGAGTCGAAACGGGAGCCCGATGTTCCGCCTCCAAGCCATTGCATCCTAAGCTCTTCAATCTCGCGGAACCGCTCATCTTCCAACCAGGTATATCGCTTTACATTCACCCGATGATCTTCGTTCAGGTAGACAGCCTCACTAGCCATGGTAATGGCTCCAAAGCCAGCTCGAAGGAGGGCAGTATAGAAGTCCATGTCCCATCGGATACGGATATCGGAGAGAGATCCGTTGGCCTGCATGTTCGCGTGGGCTCGAGCAAGGCGGTCTCTGAGGGTTGGGCGTTGTTGTCCTGTCTCAAGAGGGCTTTCAGGAGCAGCGAACGCTGAGAGCCCCATAGTTAGTACGTAGATTACACTGCAGATAAAGATGCCGCATATGATGAGAACATGCGGTACAAATCCAATAATGCAGACCGTAGGGAACCTTAAGATTGCTTGAGCCGAGCTATCTTCAATGGAGAAAGTAACGGCGCCCCAGACAATGCTGCCCATAAAGCAAAGTCCCCAGAAACCAGTGTTGATCAAGCGGAATTTGGACTGTAGGTTGAAGACACCAAGTATTTGGCTAGTGAGATGGCTCATGGCGGAGAGAAACGCAACCAGCAACACTTCTGGGGACGTGTTGACTCTTCTTAGAATCATGCTGCGCGTGACAGCAACAGCAGATCCCGCCAATGCCTGGGAAGAATTCCCCTTGCCCGTAAAGAGGCCCCAACCCAGCTGGTTGCTGATGGCAGCATCAGCTTCGGCAAAGGCCAATGAGTGCTCGAAAAGCGTCATGCCCGTCTCTGCGGCCACTGGACGGCCCTGAACCGTCGCAGAGAGAACCTCGATGAACTGGCTCACACAGAAGGTCATGAACAGAGGCCAGAGCCGGGACAAGGATCCTACTAATTGCGGCTGCTCGTTCGAATTGTTATCCCATGGCACCATCCTTATAGCCTGGCAAGATTGTTTATCGGTTGCGCCGAAGAGTAGGGTCGAGCTCAAGCCGTGGAGAAAGTTATTCTTTTCGGAGAACATGAGATCGGAGCTCTTGCTGGCGTTGCCCCAGCGCAAATCGGCGAATTCGGGGGATGTTTGGCACTGTATCGATTCGAGGATCCGTTCAACCTGCCAAGCGAGGACTAAGATAACCGGCAACCGGAGCGCAAGCCGCACTGTCCATGATAGCGTCAGTCGGCGGCGAGTAGCGGCGAAGATGTGTGTTCGGTTGAAGACCACAGCCATGACAATGCATGCTAGCGCCCACTTGCTTGTTGCGTAGCTGAAGACGCTCCCTAGACCTCTGGCGCCCTCCATTGTAAATCGCGATGCGAAGGCGGCTGACTCTGGGCCCGTAGCAGTGGCCGCGGCGGAAGACGATGAAGATTCGAGTATGGCTCGGGCGGCGTCGGCGGCAGTCGTGCTGTCGGGAGCAGTCGTGACAAAGAAAGCGGCTGGGTCGGTCGACTCAGCTATGACGCGCTGGCCAAAGCCGTCAATGGCATCGGGGTAAAAGATATAGGAGCCGCCCAGCTTCCCCAGCTTCTTCACCATCCGGGGTCCTGCCCAGACCAAATCCTCGAGCGAAGGCGCCAGTTTCGTCACGTTGAAGGCATAACCCAGGCGCTGGGCGGTCCAGAGCGTGAAGTTGTGCCATGCGCTGGCATTGTTAAGCACCGGGACGGATACTGCTGTCGGGGCCAAGGCTGCCGCCGTTACAGCATCCGGCAGGGATACACTATCGTCCATGTCGGATCCTAAGGTATGGGATGGAAAGTGAAGGTATCACGGTGATCCTCTGAGAAGCTGAGTCGCGACCGCCGGCTGCGTCGGCAACTGGCTAACCGCCTATCTTCACTTCTGTCTCTTCTTTGTTTTGTCTCTCATCTGGTGGTTTCGCTCAGGAAAATGTCCAGCATCTTCGCATGAAGACGGGTGTTGCTCGTGTAGGTGGTGAGCCGTTGGGTTCCAAGTTGTTTGATAAGGAAGTGGAAGTTCAGGTTGACCGGGATCCAAATAAGACGGAAGGAGAGGACCGCTGTTGCCGCGGGACGAGACACACTGCGACAGTGGGCAGAGCGGAGAGAACGAACTGACCGACACTGGATCGGAGCAATCAACTGCAGTGAAGTGGGATGAGGTAAGTGGTGGGGCTCTACGCCCCGACGGGACTGTGAGCGTCGCGTCGCGCAGCTGAGCCCAGGTGCCCGTGGCGCCTCCTGAACCCGACGCTTCAGTTGAGTCCCTTGCTGGATTGATTCTTAGCTCTCCACCAGAAAAAGCGTCTCCACCAAGGAACGCACTTACACTTGGACATTGCACTTCAAGATTACTCGGTGATAACCGACGACAACACCTAGCGCAACAGCATATTGCGATCCTCACGACACGCGGATAGATCCTTCGTACCATTCAAACCGCTATTTTTAAACCGTCGAAACAATGGCTTCAGCAGGACAGGCCCCCATCGCTACGTATGTGTCATTGCACTCCGACACATACAAAGCACCGGCTGGTGTCGGGTGTTTTTCTCTAGTCTACCTAGTCAAGAGGTAATCCCAGGGAGACGATCAAGCTAACCAAACCCATGTTCGCGTTTTGTGTAGAGTCTATGTACGCAATCTCGAGGAGCGCGTCAAGCCAGAGCCCCTCAAGGAGGCCCTGCGCACCATCTTCTCCGAGTACGGAAATGTGATTGATATCGTCGCCAAGACCAACCTCAAGGCCAAGGGCCAGGCCTTTGTGGTCTTTGACAAGCCCGAGTCGGCTCAAGCTGCCGTCGACGATCTCCAGGGCTTCGAGTTGTTTGAGAAGCCCATGGTGGTGGCCCTGGCGCGGACGAGGAGCGACGCTACCGTTATTCAGACTGGCAACGAGGAGGAGTTTGACCAGCACAAGCGCAGGCGCATTGCTGAGAAGGGTATGTTCCTTTCGTCTCCCGATCTTCACTTGGCAACAAGGATATGGCCTAACAATCAACCATTACAGACAAGAAGAGAGCCCTCGAAGTCGCCGAACAGCAAAACCGCCTCAAGCGCCCTCTCCAGGGTGCCGCCCCCGATGGGCGCCCTGCCAAGAACCAACGCGGTGCCGGCCTCAAGGCTACGGGCCAGGGACCTGCTGCTGTCGTCCCAGACGAGTACTTGCCTCCCAACCGTATTCTCTTCGTTCAGAACCTACCCGACGACTTCACCAAGGACGACCTTACAGCCATCTTTTCCCGCTTCGATGGCTTTCGCGAAGTCCGTACTGTGCCTGGTCGCAGCGGTATTGCTTTCGTCGAGTACGACGCCGAGGCTGGTGCCATCACCGCCAAGGAGAACACGGCGGGCATGGCTCTGAAGAACGGCGAGAAGACCATGAAGGTTACCTACCAGAGACAGTAGAGCATGCCTGGAAGCATGCCTGGAAAAAGTCAACGAAAGGAGGTAATATTGTGCGATACAGGTGTTATGCACAGTATAGGTGAGTGGGATAAAAGGTTTCCGTTGATAATGGGCACCACTTGGGCAGTTTGCAAAGCGCCTTCTTTAGATACCCAATGCTACAACAAGAATAAAAACAAGACAAACTCCTTGATTGCGCCCATGCCCTTTGCTTCCACAATTTCATGCAAACAAAACATTCTTGATCGTCATCGACAGTCCGTCCAGCCATCACACGTTCCCAGTACGTTAACAAGTTGACATCAAACTAAAAGATGATGTCTTCATCCTCCTCGGCAGCCAAGATATCTGCAGGGGTATCTTCCGGCAGGTCGGTCGCTTCTGGTGCTGCGGGTGCTTTGGTCGCTTGTTCACCTTCAGCATTCTCAGCCTCCGCAAGGGCTAACCGCTGCTGCTCTGCCTTCTTTGCTTTCATCTGAGCGTCGGTTTCCGCGTTGTCTCGTTGCTTCTTGGCAGCAACCTTCTTGAGTCTGTAGAACTCCTCTCTGTCAAGCTCGTCGAGTTCCGAGTTGATATCTACCATAGCTGTCAGTAATTTGCCCTTCGGTCAGAGCCTTGGGCAATATGACATCAACTTACACTTGATGGTGTTCTCAGTCCGGGGAATAATGACGTGCTCACTAGAAACTTTGTGTTAGTGACCCCATTGTACCTTTCCGAAAAGACGGAGAGGGTTCGCCTTACATCGCATTAACTCTTCGGTTGACGACCTTGATGACCTCATCAAGGATAACGAACGCCGTCTGCAGACTAGCCAGCTCGACCAAGGCCTCCACCGCTCTGGCGTACGTCTCGCGACACCGCTGCACCTGCTGACCACCCTTGCCCAGACCCGTCATGGCGAAGTCATTGTTGCCCTCGGTCTGGTAGGCCTCGAAGGCTGGGAGCAGCACACCCGAGACGTTCTCCTGCTTGGCGCGGATGCGGAATCGCGCCGACTTGGCCGACTCTTGGATCTGGTAGCCGATGTTGCCGCCGACGGCGTAGGTGACTTCGGCGAGGGAGAGCGAGGCGATCTGCATGACGCGGCCCATCTTGCGCTTGGCTTCGTCGATTCGGCGGGTGATTTCTGTAGGGAGTGGCGTGTCAGTCTCTATGCTTGAAGGGTACTAGTGGTTTCGAGTGGTTATGTACCTCTGAAACGTCTGTTTGAAGTAAAATTGGTTAGCACCAAGCTCTGTGTAAGTGTACGGATGGATATGGGCCGGGAGAGGAACAACGGACTTGGTGAGAGCTTCACTCTTTCTCTTGAGCAAGCTGTGACCCGTCTCGGCGCCCTTGAGCTTGGCTTTCATGATACCCAAGGACTGCCGTGTAGGGAAGACGGCCTCGCGATCCTACCACCACCACCCATTGTTAGTCAACGCCATGGACCCGGTTGTTGTCGATTGCGGGGGACCAGCAGCTAGGATGGATGTCATACCGCAGCTCCAGACATGTTTGCGATCCGGCAATGGCCAAGGTGTACTCGAGGTGGGGTAAGAGACTAAGGTGACAACAGGTCTGATTGTAGGACTCGTGATGCTATCGCGACGACGACAGATAGGTTCGATATCGACTTGGGACGGGCCGTGGTCGGTGGAGCTCGATGTTTGGAGCTTGGATGAGATCGAGACGGGGGTCGTTCCAGGTGATGGCGTCGTGAATCATTGGCCGCCCATTGCAAGTCCGCCCTACGTAACAACTGGATCCAGCCAGGCCTCCCCGGGGATGCGGCTGGCACCTGCTGCGGGTCCTAACTGTTGCCAAGGTCTGGGAGGTTATCAGCAATTAACCCCACTGAAATTGGCTCTTGTTTTAGCGGGACATCTGCCAAATGATCGCTCTAACTCCGTAAATGGGAGGCTGGTCTGAGCTTTCGCGAACTCGTGTGAACAAGGTTGAACTTCGAGACGAGCCGGGCTCCCAAGAAAAAAGAATCACGGACAAAACACAGCGACAACAAGCCAGCGAAAACGAATCCCCGTCGCCGTCCGCCCATTCTCCAAATCTTGTCGAGAGGCTGGCCCAAAATCGTGGGAATACGGCAGGAATGCCTTTAGGGATCTTTGCTCCTTGAACATCGATTTTATCCAGCGACGCCACTCCCGGTCTTCTTCTGCAATCCAACGCGGACCACCCGACCCTTCGCCATGTCTATCCTTTCACGCGCCTCCGACCGTCGCCCAGACCTCTCCTTGGTCGTATGTCTTTTCCCTCCTCTTGTCCAAGGTCTCTGCTAATCTGATTTGTGTACCGATAGAGCGAGGAGGACTTTCCCTACGAACAAGACATCGTCCGTAACCCCGGCAGCACAAAGCCATGGCTTGCATATATCGAGGACAAGCTTCAGAATGGGACGGTCCAGGAGCAGGCATATATCATGGAGCGCGCCTGTGTGCAGCTTCCTCGATCTTATAAGCTTTGGAAGATGGTGAGTGCCGGAACTTGCCCCATGACCCAACATGCCAACTAACTTGGTCGCCAGTACCTCCAGTTTAGGACGAAGCACGTTTCGAAGCTCAATGCCGCCATCTTCGCCTCCGAATACCAAAAGGTCAACAGCCTTTTCGAGAGGGCGCTCATCCTCCTCAACAAGATGCCTAGGATATGGGAGATGTATCTCAAGTTTCTGATGCAGCAGCCGCTTGTGACACACACACGACGCACCTTCGATCGGGCCCTCCGCGCTCTCCCCATTACGCAACACAACAGGATATGGGCTCTGTACCGACCCTTCGCCAACTCGGCCGAAGGCGAGACGGCCGTCAAGATCTGGCGCAGGTACATGCAGGTTCACCCAGAGGATGCCGAGGACTTCATCGAGTTGTTGGTAACGGTGGGGCTATATACGGAAGCCGTCCACAAGTACATCGAGATCCTCAACAACCCGCGATTCACGAGCAAAAACAGCAAGGGACACTACGAGCTGTGGAGCGAGATGGTAGATTTGCTGGTCGAGCATGCGACGGAGGTGGAGACGGGGCATGAGACGGGAATCGACGTCGAACGCATCATTCGCAGCGGTATCGAACGATTTGCCGACCAGAGGGGTAAGCTGTGGTGCGGCCTGGCGACCTATTGGATCCGACGAGGCAGCTTTGAACGCGCACGAGATGTTTTCGAGGAGGGCATTACGACCGTCATGACCGTTCGAGACTTCACCCTCGTTTTCGATTCGTACACGGAGTTTGAGGAGTCCATCATTAGCGCCCTGATGGAGATGGCATCGACCCGGGCTGAGAAGGGAGAGGTGGACGAGGTGGCTGATTTCGATTTGGATATCCGGATGATGCGGTTCGAACATCTGATGGACCGCCGACCCTTCCTCTTGAACGATGTTCTGCTGAGGCAAAACCCCAACAATGTCACGGAGTGGGAGAAGCGTGTGGCTCTGTGGGGCGACAATAAAGAGGAGGTTGCCAAGACTTACCTTGATGCTATTGAAGCTATCCAACCAAAGAAGGCAGTGGGCGCACTTCACCAGTTATGGTCCAATTACGCCAAATTCTACGAGGCTGGAGGGGACCTTTCAAGTGCCCGAAGAATCATGGAGAAGGCCGTCAAGGTCCCTTATAAGTCCGTTGCAGAGTTAGCAGACATGTGGATCGAGTGGGCAGAGATGGAGCTTCGAAACGAGTGCTTCGACGAGGCCATGAGGGTTATGGCAAAGGCCGTACAGGCGCCCAAGAGGTCTACGGTGGACTACTTCGACGAAACACTCTCGCCACAGCAAAGGGTTCACAAAAGCTGGAAGCTGTGGAGTTTCTACGTTGACCTTGTGGAAAGTGTCAGCTCCCTGGATGAGACCCGCAAGGTGTACGAGAGGATATTCGAGCTCCGCATCGCCACTCCCCAGACAGTGGTCAACTACGCCAACCTTCTGGAGGAGCACAAGTACTTCGAAGAGTCGTTCAAGATCTACGAGCGCGGTCTCGATCTATTCAGCTACCCTGTGGCCTTTGAGCTCTGGAACCTATACCTCACTAAGGCCGTCGACCGCAAGATCAGCATCGAGCGCCTCCGGGATCTCTTCGAGCAAGCCGTGGAAGACTGCCCGCCGAAATTCGCCAAGGTTATCTACCTCATGTACGGCAATCTCGAAGAGGAGCGCGGCCTCGCCCGCCACGCCATGCGTATCTACGAGCGGGCCACCCGCGCCGTCGCCGACGAGGACC
>RAOH01000269.1:0-41260 GCA_009804965.1 Neurospora sp. FGSC 26632 | reverse complement strand
CTCCCTCTCTTTCTCATTGTCTTGTCTTGTCTCCCCTCCTCCCCCTCCTCCTCTCCCTCCTTCATCTCCCCCCTTCTCCCTTCTCCCTTCTCCCTTCTCCCTTCTCCCTTCTCCCTTCTCCCTTCTCCCTTCTCCCTTCTCCCTTCTCCCTTCTCCCTTCTCCCTTCTCCCTTCTCCCTTGCCTTGCCTTGCCACGAGCTCGCCACTCACTAGCTAGCTACCTAGCTCACTCAAGACTTAAAATCACTAGCCTGCAAATTCCTCGTCATACTCGGCAATTTAACCACTAGCCCATCCAACTCCTTGGTCATATGCACCTGGCACCCAAGCCGACTCGTCTCGGTCAAACCAAAGGCCAAATCCAACATGTCGTTCTCGTCGTCGTCGGGCTCCGGCATCCGGTCGTACATGTCCTGGTCCTGCACGATCACGTGGCAGGTCGAGCAGGCGCAGGAGCCGCCGCAGGCGCCCTCCATCTCGAGGTCGTGCGCTTGCGCAATGTCGAGYAGGTTGTCCCCCTCCGAAACGGCGAGCGTGTGGGTTTGGGCGTCTTTGTCGATGAATGTTACGTAGAGTCTAAGTGCGCCGCGGAAGTGGAAGTTTGGTTAGTTAGTTGTTGGCTGTGGGAGAGAAGAGAGATTGGGGGGGGGGGGGCGAGGTAGGTGGACAGGCAGGGGAGAAGGAGAAGGAGAAGGGAATGCGGAATGCGCTCAACTCACTCCTCGCCGGGCTTGGGAGGGTCGACGTGGCCATGCTGGAGAGCGGAAGAAGTGGAAAGCGAACGGCGCGCAGAAATCTGGGTAGTCGACCACGCGGTAGGCAGACGCTGCTGGTGGTGCTCTGTTTGGACTACGCCGGATCGGAGAGGGGTGACGGTCTGCTTGCTGTAGCACCGGGCATGTTGTGCGAGCCTTTGGAGGCTCTGCCTGAGAACTCGCGGGGTCGACATTGTGTTGTGTGGTTTTCTGGTTGGGCGCAACCGGATCGCAAGGGAAATCACAGGTTGAAGTTGGGAAAGAAGAAGTTACAGTTGAGGTTCCTCGTTGTGCCGATTGGTGACTGGAGTTGCCGCAATGATGGAGATCCGATCCCAGATCCAATGCGGCGCGAACGGAGTCGTTGGAAGTGGAGGAGACGCTTTTGGACCTGGACCTGGAGACCGGGATGGGGATTCAGAGGAAAAAGAAATGGAGAGTTATTAATTAACAAAGCAGTCATCGCCTACAAATACAAGAAATCAAGGTTGGCTTTCGCGCAGATAAGAAAAAAGTCGAAAAGCTCAAAATGTTTCAGAACAATGGTTGAAAAGGTTGGAATCCCTTTACTTTCAGCTGTGCTCGGCTCCGAGTATTCAAGTTCTAAGGACTTCCCAATCACAAGACGACATCAGAAAGAAGAAATGTGTTCCATCATCCATGTATATCACAATGCGCAAAAAGCAAACAGCATCCATTGCGATCGATCACAGATATCTTCACGATCCAGATCCGATTCGACGGCATGGCGTCGCTGCTAGCTTCGGGTCAGAATCGAACTGTCTCGGGAATTTTGGTTCAAAGTCAAATCACCTTTTTTCGAGTACAACCATTCAGAGCCATTCCAATTCCATGTCATTGGAAAAAGCGACCAAATTATTCCCAATTGCCAGCCGTGAGACAGCTTCTGGCAGCTCCGGCATCAGCTATCAGCGTCTAAATTCCCCGCAGCGATCAGTGACCTACCGATAAGAAAATTTACCCATGCATTTGATTCGCCAACCATAGAGAGAAGGCCGGGTTCCTGAACAGGGTAAAAACAGGGTCCAGCCAGTCTGATTTGACGAAACAGAAAGATTTTTTTCGCACGGTTGCACCAGATTTATTTGGGCAAAAAGGCTGTTCAGTATCTGTGATGCTTTTATAGCCAACAGTGCACAAGGCTCAGTCAGATTTTTGGTCACGGTCAGATTTTTTCTAAAAAGAGAGGTCTTTTTTTCTCCATTGGGGGGAAAACGATAGCGTTTTAGAGAAAACAGCACTATTGGGAGGAAGCAGTGACCATTAGCAACTGTCATAGGTTGTGACATGTGCTATATAAGCGTGCATTAGATGTTCTGTCTAGCGAACAGAACATTCTTCCATCTTTTAGTAGTTTAGCGAATTGGCAATACACGCTCCTTTTGCTGTGACAGTAACTATTAGAGGAAAAATAAACTATTGTATCATCTCAATACAATGGTTCATCTCTTTAACAATCTTCTTAGTAATACTCTTAGTAATGTATCTTCTTAGCGATGCATTTTCTTAGTGATGTATCTTCTTAGTAATGTATCTTCTTAGTAATGCTTTTTTTTTTTTAACTTAGTAGTTTTTGCAAATACTACAATAGGAAATCAAATAAGAATCTTTAATATGGATCAGAATAGGATACGGTCAAATACAGAATACGAGCCTCATTCTGTACAAAGCAGTTGTATTCGTTGTATTACGTTCTGGTACAGAAGGTTGATGATCTCGTAAAAGATTCCTGGGCTGGTTGTTACGAACTTAAGCGACACCGGGGCCGCCCAAGTCATCGGGACCCAGCAGCCCCGCCCAAGGTAGCTAGTGTAACCCCCCCTAGGAGCCAGAAGGGCGTACAGGCACAACCTACAATCATGCACGGGCTCACTAGATGCACAGGCTCACGGGTGAGCCAACACCATGAGTGAGCCATCACCATAATGGACACTCAAGAACCAAGGAGTCAGGAATGGGCACAGAGTATAAAGGGACGACTGAAGAACTCAGATTGTCAGATAGTTCGACAGTAGTCAATTGATCATTATCACAAGACTAGTATCACTGTGACGAACGGCAGTCTGATCTGCCTAAGTAGGATAGCTGAAGGTTAACACTATCAGAAGACGTTCGGTGAAGCCAAAAGGTTCACAACAAGTATGCGTGCGTGATACTAGTCTCGGTGATAATGATCAATTGTGTTGACTACTGTCGAACTATCTGACAATCTGAGTTCTCCAGTCGTCCTTTTATACTCCTGTGCCTGTTTGTGTTTCCCTTTCCTATATGGTGTTGCTCACTCGTGAATGTCTTGCTCACTGTGAGCTCTTGCTCACTCGTGAGCTCCTGCTCACCGTGAGCTCCTGCTCACCCGTGAGCACCTGCTCACCGTGAGCACTTGCTCACCTGTGAGCACCTGCATTCAGTGAGCCCGTGCATGCTTATGCGCCTTTCCTAGTTCCTGAGGGTTACACTGGTCATCTTGAGCGGGGCTGTCGGGTCCCGAAGGCTTGGGCGACCCCTGTGTCGCTTAAGTTCGTAACAATCACGCACGCATACTTGTTGTGAACCTTTTAGCTTTACCGAACGACTCTGATAGTTTACTACCTTCAGCTATCTCAGGCAGATCAGACTGCCGTTCGTCACACCGGTCGCCAGAGCCCAGATTTACATCTAGGTCTGGCACGGCCAACCATGGAAAACCTAGGCCACGTGCTTAGGCACGTGATCCTCTTAACAGGCACCACTATGTAGGGGGTTATCTAATTACAAGAAATAAACTGTATCAATCTTATAGAGTCAAGTGTTCACATTACTAATTACGTTATCTAGTATTTTCTATATACGAGTGTTAGAAATGAAGTTTAATATAGTTGATAGAAGGCGTATATAACAGGGTGGGATGCACATGCCTATACGGTCAAACCTATAAAAGATAGGACGATGTTCTGCTTGCTAGTAGAACTCGGATGTGCATACTATATAGGGACGTCACAGCTCTGTGATAGCGTAAAGGTTAACTGAGGAAAGAAAAGAAGAGTTAGGCATTTTCTTAGGAAATGAATATTGGAGTAAAAGGATGTTAATAAAAAGGACGTCTTCTTTAAAAAAAAAAGGATATTGGAGTGAAAAGATATTAATGAAAAGGGCGTTTTCTTTAAAAAAAGATATTGAAGTAAAAAGATATTGATAAGCTCATCATCTATTTTAGCACTTTACAAATGTTCAAAGTCAAAACTCTTTTATACCTAAAAGAGTATGTTACCCGACAATATGTATATGCAACGAACAGGATTTATGAGTCTTTTAGAATTTCGCGAAAAAATGGTGGTAAGACCCTGTTTGAACCCTGTTTGGGAAATTTTCGACTGTTGGCTCCCAGGGCGGGGTTCTCTCTATGGAAGCCCTCTTATCGGGGCACGCTATCATGATCATTGCGCTAACAGCTCCCTGTACACTACAAGCGCTGGAGGCACATTGGTTGGCTGCTCTTTAGTTCCAAGTCTTTGCAGGACCATCCTTCGACGCCCGAGGATCTTCGCTTCGACTCGACTCCATCTCCATCTCGTCATGCAAACCTGGACGTTTGAAACCTGCGAATAGCTGCACCAACACCGCCACTTCTCAGCAATCACAACAACAACATACACAAAAAGCCAATTGACAACATGGCGCACAACCACACCGAAGGGGTCATCAACCCTCTCAGACCATACTACATCCCGCCCACCATCGGCGAGCCCGCAGTCGAGCCCATGACGGCACCCGGTCCCCATGCCTTCACCCAGGGAAATGCGACCGACAACTATGCCTCCAAGGCGCGAACCATCTTCTCCGACATCGACATCGACTATAAGGACTACCTGACCGACCAATCGCCCTCGGTCATGTCGACAGTCAAGGAAGTTCTCGACGAGCTGCTATGGAAGTACATGTCCGTCTTCATGGCCCAGCCCTTCGAGGTGGCCAAGACCATCATGCAGGTCCGGGCCCAGGACGACTTGGGAGGGCTTGAAGCTCTCGCGGTAGAGCAGGCGAAGCAGAAGGCGGCGGCGACGAACCAAAAGATCCGCATGTATGATGAGGTATGTCCTTGAACAAAAAAGAGAGGGTCACGCGAGCAAGAAACATGTGTGTTGACAATGTAAACTATCAGGATACCCCCTCCCCCTACGACTCCGACTCCGACCAAGATGAAATGGCCTCCTTCTTCACAGCCAAGGTCCCCCACCGACCAGCCTCGCCATCTGGCCAAAGTCGCTCAGGCAGACCGAGAGATCCGAGCCCCGGCGCATCGACGCGCACCCCCAGCAAACAAGTCCCAGAACACCAACTTACCATTCGCACGCCTAATTCGGTGCTTGAGGTGATTGCGCAGCTATGGCAGAAGGAAGGAGCTTGGGGTGTGTGGAAGGGGACCAATGCGACTTTCATTTACTCGGTTCTGCAGTCCCTGCTAGAGAACTGGTCGCGAAGTTTGCTTAGCGCACTCTTCAATGTCCCGGATCTGGGCGTACGAGGTGACCTAGACCGGCTAGTCGACATTGCGTCACCATACCCATGGGCGTCACTCTTTGTCGCTGGCGCTGCCGCCGCCATCACCGGCTTGATCCTCTCTCCCCTGGACTTGGTCCGGACGCGGTATGTTTTCCCTCCCCTGCATTATTGCGAATAACCACAGGCTAACAACGTGTGTCTGGCCAGCCTCGTCCTAACCTCCGTCTCCCGCGGCTCCCGCCGCACCCTCTCCACCCTCCGCTCCCTCCCTTCTTACCTCTGCCCCGCCGCCCTCGTCATCCCCACCGTCCTGCACTCCCTCATCCACCCCGTCTTGATGCTCTCCACGCCCCTGGTGCTACGCTCGCGCTTCATGATCGACCGCGAAGTCTCGCCCGTGGCCTTTTCCATCGCCAAGTTCTGCTCCTCCACTGTCGCTTTGTTCATCAAGCTGCCCCTCGAGACCGTCCTGCGCCGCGGCCAGGCGGCTGTCCTCAGCTCGCCGCAGTACGTGGCTGCGCTGGAGCCCAAGGTGCCGACGGTTACCGCCAAGAGCAGGAGGGCGGCTGCTGCGGTGGAGAGGGGAGAGGATGGTACGACGCCGCAGATGGAGACCATCGTCCCGCTGGGAAGGTATAATGGGCTGTTTGGAACCATGTATAGCATTGTCAATGAGGAGGGATCGCATGCGGCGCCCATGACGGCGGCGGCAAAGAGGAAGGCAGCTGCGGCCAAGAAGAAAGGCGATGCGACGGTGCCGCAGGTAATTTATAGGAGGGGACAAGGGTTTGATGGGTTGTGGAGGGGGTGGAAGGTTAGTTGGTGGGGGTTGGTTGGGTTGTGGACAGCGGGGGTGATTGGGGGTGGTGGTGATGGGGAGTTTTAGATGTGATGTCTTGGGGTTGGTGATGGGAAGTTGAGATTGTGTGTGGGTGGGAAAAGAAAGGCAGAAAGAGATGGTGTTTTGCATAGCCGGGAAATGTTGAAAAAGGAGGTTTGTTATCATCACAGGCGGGAGACAAGGAGGCTGGTTTCATTTGTAGTACTGGCGTTCAAAGGAGCTTCGTTAGACTGAGTGGTTGGAAGGCAGGCAGGCGGGCAAGGAAGGCATACGGGTTTATCCCCTCTCAACAATGGGTTTTTGGACGGATGGAGGTGGCGGTCGGGCGGTGATAGCTTTGGCACTATATGTATGTGATATCCCTAGCATTTTTTACGTTCCTTATCTTCTACATCATGAGGTTGAAAGCGCATGCCAACATTTTTCTCATTTTCTTCTTCTTTGTTTTTGGCAGACAAGCTCTGTCGCACGACGACTGGAACTGCGTGAGTTGGATCACAGCAAGAAACAGAAAAGGACCACACAGCGGACAGCCGTCGGTTGTCACCATGGACGAGACACAGCACGCGAGGGACGACACGGCAAGGGGCGCAATCACGCGAGAGTTGACATTGAAAACGTGGGCTGACAACGTGGACATCAAGGGAACCAACAGGGTGTCATGTTATGAGCCTACCTCCCGTGCCGGTTCCGTGCCGGTTCCGTCCCGGTTACTCGGTACATAGCTCTCGGTACCTGTCTTCGCCTGCATATCTCTCCGATCACATTCCGGCTCACTGCGCCGTTTGTTCGGTGACTTTTTTTCGCATCGGACTTGGGGTGTTTCTGCCGGGGGTTTACCTTGGTCCTTGACAACCTAACCGAGGAAAACATGACTCGGTACCTACTCACCGCCAACCACGTTGACCCGGACCTGGACTTTGGATCTGTCAACCTGGTTGCAAACTAACAGTTCGCGGTTCGAACACATATAACAAGTCATCCGTCAAAAAGCGGGGCATACTTAGTTGCGTGGGGCCGTCAGTGGAAGACCGGCCGAACGAACGGTCATCAAGGTTTCCACCGACGGGCCGGACGGTTGACCTTCACATGCAGTGGCAGGGGTATATACGGTCAATGACCTACAATAATCGATAAGGGGGTCGTTGCGGTTATCTCCAGACCAGCATCCTATTTACTTTCTTCTCTTGTAGTAATTTCGACACCGTTTGTTGGGCATATTACGGTTTTTTTTTTTTTTTTTTTTTTTTTTTTTACTCTTGACTTCCAGTTTTCGGGCCACGTCATCCTTTGGAATTCGAACCCCAACACATTTTACTACCAACAGACCTTCAACAGACCAACTGAACTGTCTAGACCAACGATCTGTTGCCTCACTTCGTCCCGTTTTTGAAAGTCCTGACTCGAGCAATTCTGTTGGTTCTTTAGGCGGCACTTTTATATTATTCAGCGCAAAGGGCGGACCGGAACGTAGAGGAAGCTGTCAACAAACAACCGGAACCTGGATAAGAACACTATTCTAACTGCTCTACGCAATTCACCGGTATGCCTCTTCACTTTACGACTCATACGACTCATAAGCGCCAACAGTCACTACTATTTCAGTCATAACCTTGATGACTCGCCTAGTAATAACTGACAAACAAACAGGTGAAGGGTCGCAACAACAACTCACCGTGGCAAACACAAGGGGATAAAAGCCCACCGCTGTCTTCTTCCTCTTTGACCATCAACCAAACAACCACCGACAAGGAACCAGTTTACCAACCAAAAAGTCCATAGCGACTAACACCATTCTCATCAACACCACAACCCAGTGAACAACAATCATGTTCCGCCAAAACCCAAACCTAATCCAACCCCCCCTCACCCCGCTCTCCACCTTCCGCCCCCCTCTCTTCCTCCTCCACGACGGCGGCGGCACCATCTTCTCCTACTACTGCCTCTCCGACCTTCACCGTCCCGTTTACGGCATCTTCAACCCTTGCTACTCATCCAAAGGGACATTCGAAGGTGGTATCCCGGAGATGGCGAAGACGTACTTAGGGTTTATTGTTGCGACGCTGTTTGGGGATGATCAATGTGGTGGGAAGGTTTCTGGCAGAAGAGGAGGGACTGGGGAGGAAGGCGAGAAGGAGTTGATACTGGGTGGATGGTCACTTGGTGGTATGGTGTCAGTGGAAGTAGCCAGGCAAGTTTTGGACTTCAACCTCGCTGAGGCTGAGAAAGAGAAAGCTGGGAAGGGAAAAGCAAGGAAGTTGAATGTATTGGGAATTGTGATGATTGACTCCATGAACCCCAACCAGCAATCCTTCCCCAAGGACGCAAAGATTGCCAACCCAAACGCAACAATAATGCAATGGGGCCCGCACACCAAGCCGGAAACCAAGGAGGCTGTGCTAAGGTGCTTCCATGAGGCGAGGCGCATGCTGGGGTTCTGGGAAATGCCCGCTTGGCCGTCTGTCCCCACTTCTGAGGGTTCCACCCCCATGGGGCCGCCGCCTGCGGTGCTGTTAAAGGCCAAGGAAAATGTTCCTCTTCAGCAGCCGCAGGAGGATGAAGAAGAGGTGTCCAGGATGGATGTACATAGGGGAGATGGACAGTTGGGGTGGGGGAGGTATGATGAGGGTATGGTGAGGAAGGTGATTGAAGTGGAAGGGAACCATTTCAATTTGTTTACGGAGGAGAAGAGGGCTGACATTGTGTCGAGGGGGGTGAGGGAGGGGTGTGAATTGCTGGAGGGATTGTGGAAGCAGAGGAGGGGGGAGTGATGGAGGGATTGTGGAAGCAGTGGAGGGGGGAGTGATGGAGGGGGTTGATGTTGGTTGGGAAGGGAGTTTGAGAGGTGGCAGAGGGGGGCGGCATCTTTGAGGAGGAGAGCAGCGCCCAAGGGAGAAGATCGTGGAGAGGAGGAGAACATGGTGCCCGAGGAAAAGGGGTTAAAATGGGTCAAGAGAGGACGTGAGACCAAGCGGAGGAATCCAAAGGGAGCACAACTCAAGGCAAGGAAGTGGAAATGGGGCATGATACAGGCTCGTGCTGTGGTTGCGGTCGGAAGATGGTGCGTCGTGGTTCAGGAGGCTCGGTCGGAGTGACTGGATTGGAACCAAGATACCTACGAATGAGTGCCCTTGTAGGAGATTGGCGCCGAGGGAAGTTGAAGGCAGCCAATGGAACATTACCTTGGTTCTTGAGCCGAGGGTCAAGTTCAAGAACATGGCGCGGTCGCTACGATGAGCGACGTGACCATCCGAGTTTCCAGCTGCGGAGACACTCAAGCACGGGGGATCCAAGCTTTGCGAACAAGGAAAGGACGAATCAAGAGAGACGTCTGGTAATGTCCCTCCCGTCACGAGAGGGTGCGAACATCCACCGGGCAGTGATTGCTAATTCCAACCAAGATATTTGACAATCAATCGAGTTAACAATTGCTAACATCTGTCAGTGAGTGCTATGTGTTGAGCCTTGACATACCATCTCTTGGCAGGCATGTAGAAACATGTGCGATGTGAGTTCCTGCACGAAGTGGCCCATCGCGACTGCCTACCTCTGCATCCACCACAGTCGAGAAGTCCAGTCGCTCCCTCCACTCTTGAACAGCAGGACAGGGCAACGTCGGCTCTGACTGTAGACTGGTGGGTAACGAGAGGATTGACTGAAATTTCTCTCCATCTTTATGTTTCGCTCTGGATGATCTTCTTCGCACAACTCTCTAGAGACACTTAACTACCTCGCATCGACCACCTCAATCGCAAACAGCCCACTCCTTCTCCTTGTATTGTTTCGCCTCGGGATCTTAGAGAAACCTGAGTTCTGCGTTGCGGATGTACTTCAAGCGACAAGAATCCGGCTATCTACTACGCGCGTCCATCTCCCGCCAGGCAGGATATTGCAGGCTCGTGCCTACTTCGCGCGCGTCAGTGCTGCGGCTACGCCAACTTTCCAGGTTGTATCTACCCGTATCTTTACCTATTTTTTTACTGACAAGTTGGAGTGTTGTCTGGCGACGCCAGCGTGGCTAAGTCACTTCATCAGGAATGAGTTATCCAGTTGTTAGCGACATCACCCATATACTTACAGCCCATGCCCCAAAGTTCATGATGATACGGCGCACTTGGAGCCCATTGAGGGCAATCGCAAGAGTAATAGCAGCGTCGCGCTTGGACGCAGCCAGCATCTCGGGCATTTCGAACGCTGGGTAACCTTTTGCAGTTGTGGCAAGAGCGGATATGGCAGCTTCCGGATGTCTTAGGTAGGTGTCAAACATGCTGAAGTGATACCCGCAATCTTGACGGCCCCTTGAAGTTTCGCGAATGATTCACTTCTCTCAGCTTATCATTCCCCTTCGCTTTGTGTCATCGTGTCCAAGCTAACTACTACTCCAGGCGATTATCTGGCCTTCTGAGTGGCCGGCTCCTGACAGCACACGCGACTGTCCAGATAAGTTCTGTGGTTTGCCAATTTTCAAGCAGACGTCATGCTCGCTGAACTAAGATGAAAGGCGCTATGCACATCCAGTGCTGCACATTTGACTTTCTTGCAAGGAACGAGGGTGTACTTGACTTTTTTTTTTTTTTTTACCCCCTGTGAATACCCGTGTGATATACCCCCTCCGATAACCCTTGTGAGCCACATCGTGGGCATCAAATGATGCCCAGGCCAACAGAGGGAATATTTTGGGTGACTTAAATCGCCTCTCAGCCAGACGATTCGCCTTGCCTCATTATATTGGACTTGGCTCGTGTCCACCACTGGTACCTATACTTCGTGTACCCGACCAGGCAAGGGCCCTCAACGTTCCCTTCCGCTCGAATCTCCCTCTGTTCAGTACGCTCTACCTCTTATAGCTCACTGGGACGGTCGTGACATCGCACCTCCTTGCCTTTAGAGTGATTCTTTTGCGCCGGCTCAAGGCGGAGGCGCTCCCAGTATCATAGCTTACCACCTTCAAGCCCAGCGGGAAGGCTCTGTCCTTCAGGACTTACTATAAGATACTCTCACTACCGGTGAGTATGGCCGCGCTACCCAAAATTGTGGTTCACTTACACTAACCGTGTCCTTCAGAGTCCACTATAGAGCCTACGATACTGAGGTTTTTCACTCCGGAGGGCCTGTGATGTAGGTTTGACCTGCTCAAGTTGATCCGTGAATCCGTGTCTTTTTAGACAACATGGACGAAGCAATTTTCCCAGCATCAGCCAAGGGTTGGGGCGAGCTTGCAGGCGTCATGAAGTATCTGATACCCCAAAGGAGGTTCAGTTCTGAACCGTGTGCCTCTGAGATTGCTGGTTGGGACGAGCCTGACGACGTTAGAGGCGTCATCAAGTACCTGCCGCCCAAGAACAAGATCAGTTCTGGACTGCATATATTCGACATCGAGAGTATGCCGACTGATTTGTTCAACCATCCGGTCATGATTCTGTCCAGGGGATGGGCAGAAGACACGGAGACTGTCCGTATTTGCTTGGTTAGTGGCTTCCGTTTCTCCTCGGGCTGAAGACAATGGCACTCTACAGTCATTTGATTCAGTCCTTGGAATCTGTGGACCTGGTTGGTTAGAGTGTTAACCAGTATGGTGCCGTTCAGATTACCAGTTCCGGTGGCGGGGGCCCTTGCAAAAGACCCGGTGTTCTCAAGCATTCCCATTGCATGGATATCCTGTCTGACCAAACCCAAAAGATGACGAGAAATTCTCTTGGAGAGAGGTAGGGTAAACCTCCAGAAAGCATCAGGCGTGAATGTGGAGACAGTTTATACTGTACCACGCCAGTCACTCAGGTACTGGCGTCCCGCGAGGAACCTCATGAGCAGCCCTAGGCTCATGAGGTCGTCATACGACAAGATGGTGAATTTCATTCATGAATTCGCCAAGAGAAAATGGAATATGAGTAACTGGTGGCGAGCAACAACAACTGCGCTAAACACCGAAATGGATTTCTCCGAGGAGCTCAATCATACCGCGTCGAATACTCCTACCACCTCGAGGTCGACCGTCGTCCATGTTGAACTAGCGATAGACCGACTTCGGTCATGGGCTCATGATCATTTAAACGGACAGTCGAGCTGGCACGGCGGCAATAACGAATTCGATTTTCTAACACAACATTTATCAGACGTGGAGGCATCAGACACGAACCCACCGACGCAATACACGCCAAAGACAGAAGTTACATGGACACTAACTATAAATCACGAAGCGCAATACCGCCCAGCCCATCATCGAAAATCACAATATGCGCCTGTGCCTGCCTCGGCATCACTACCACTTCCTTCTTCCCCATCTCATTTTCATCAAACGTTGTGAAATCAACACAGGGTACATACAAATGAGCGATTGATCCGAATCCATGGACCATGAGCGTTTCAAACCATCCTTCACACTTGCTACCTTTTCCTTTGACGCCCTTCTTTTTCCCATTGGCATTGTCATCTTTATGTTCTTCCTCTGGAATGCCACTGGCGAACATGACAACCTTCTTCCCCTTGTTTTTCTTGCCTCTGAACCGCATGCCGCGGAGGAGGCCAACGTTTTCGTCTTGGTCTGCATGTGGGCTGTAAATGTGGTCGTCGTCCGAGATACTAATGTATCGCCAACCAGTGGAGCCAGCGAAGGTGAGCGAGGTGGAAGTTCCGGTGGTGATGGCGGCGCCGAGGGTGTCGTTTGTCTCTTGTGTGATTTCTGAGCTGTCGTCCGGCAGTGCGATGCCACTGTCGGCAGAGTTGCCCCTCTGCCAGAACCTTTTCCCACTTCGCTTTCCTCCCTTTGTATCCTTGCCTATGTCATTCCCTACGGCAGCATCACCGCCCCCAAACCGTCCACCGATACCACCACGACCCTCCTCCTCCTCGCACCCACCCGCCCCATCGACCGGCCCATCGACCACATCGCCATCGGCCCCAAAGAAACCCCTAAGCCCTCGCCCCAGCAAGCTTCTTCCGATAAACTTTAGCAATGGTTTCCGGATTCGGCCCCGTAAACGCCCCAGCCGCAATGACATCTCGCTTGCCGACTCTGATAAACTGCACGGGTGTGCCGCTTCCTTCAGCACCCGGGATCGCCTCCCTTACGGCCGAGACGATTTTCTCGTATTCTTCGTCGGGCAAGTTGCCGCCGAAGAGCAAAGCGGTGGGGATGTGCCGCTCTGAGGCGGGCCGGTTGGTGTTGGATCCTAGACCGGAAGAGGGGACGATGGAGGTGTCGCCTGAGAAGAGAGCGGGCAGTTCGTGGAGGGCGGTGTCGAGGGAGAGGGAGGTGTGGACTACTTGGGGGTTGTTAGATTGTCGTATTTTTGTTTTTGTGGTGGAGGGTAAACTTTGAAAGACAAAAAGGCTGGAGGGAGTGGACAGGGGGAGTGGGAAAAGAGCGTAAGGAAAGAAAGCGAGGGCGAGAGATGAGAGGTGGGAAGGCATGAGAAGGAGAGGGAGATATGACAGAAGAGTATCGTTTCCAGGGATTAGGGGGAAGAAGGAAAAGAGATAAATCGGTAAGTGACAACAACAAGCGAACAAACCCCGCAACTCACCTTCAATATCAGGGAGCAATTTCTCACTAACAGCCTCAGCCATCTTAGGATCGCGGCCATAAGTGGCGACATAAATCGGCTTTTGCTGCTGGTTGTCGGTCATGATGGGCAAGATATATACCTCTACCCTTTCTCTTCTGGTATATGGGACTATCGTTGTTACTGGGATATGGTGACACAACAGGACGCCAAAACTATACCCTGCCTGCCGTTGGCTTGGAAGGCTTGAATCGAGCTGGGATCTGGAGTCCTGGGACTGGAGGAGTGAGAGCTAAACTTGCTTCCCGTCAGTTGGAGTTCAGTCTGTGTTATTCACGGCGCTTTCCGTTAGGGCTGTGTGGATGACAACTGAGTTGCTGGCAGTTTGGCCGAAGGGCTGTTAAATCTGGGGTCACTCAATGCGAAACGACGAAACAGAAAAGAACAGACGAACAGCGGTTGGTGGACGGCACCGCCCGCTCGCTCGCCAGAATGCCAATCCGGAGCGAAGATCTAAACAAAGGCACAGACGGTTTGAGATCATCGCGATGATCTCAAAGATATCTTGACGAACGGCACGGAAGGAGGGGGGCGGGCGGGCAGTGAAGCACCATCCAGACTGGAACAGTTAAGATGGATGGTGAAGTAGTGAAGGCAGTGAGTGGACCGTGTAAATAGGCAGCTTTGGTGAAACCCGAAAGGTCCAAAGGGAGTGGTTATGGAAAGTGCTGTAAGACGGAAAACGACATGGAGGGACAAAGGACACAAGAGGACAAGGGGACGCGTGAGAGTGTAAGACACACATACATGGGTGGGTGGTGTTTTCGGAGCGAGAAGAATATGTTGTGGAGATGCTGTGTATCCTTTTGCGACGGGTTCGCGACGGGATTTGCGACAGAAGGATTTTGAGACGGACAAGGATAGTAAGAAGGAGACGGACAAAGATTCACGGCACAGCAAGTTCTTTATTTATACCGCGATGGCTTCGTTCTTTCTCCCCTACAGAAAATGGCCAACTTGGATCATGACATGACGTTTGGTCATTTGCAGCCTTCCCCTCCATGCCTGTTTGACCGAAAACATGGAAAACAGTGGCCGACATTCGATCCTGACATGAAACATATGATAATTTCAGACTTCCCAGGCAAGTATGACACGACATGGCTGGGACATGTGCCGGAGAGACTGGTTTTATCAAGTATTGATCACCTCAGTTGCCCAAGGAGAACCTGGAGTTGCTCGAAGAGGAGTGGCGAGGTGAGAAGGAAAAGTATCAGGTGAATAGCACCGCGGAGCATGACTGAGGCATCGCTGGAAGCCTCGCTGATAGCATTACGGGAGCAGCATCCGAACCAGTGCTCTGCACAAGCCGAGCCCTTGGAGGTTCGGATGGGCTTGGCGGTATCGGCTTGTTGAGCTTGCTTCGAAAATTTATATATACAACTCCCCCAATTGGTACCGATAGTACCAAGACAGTGACAGCAACAGTGACATATGCAAAAGATCCGTCGTCGGATGGGAGGTAGGCAGGTAGGGCTGCCGGACTTGACGCTCAAGCAAGAGTCGCACGTCCCAGAGAGAGGTGGCGTGGATGCCGGCACCAAATCTCCAAGCCCCGGTCTCGGATGTCAGTCAACCTGACGGGAGCTCCGGTGGCAGATGCGGCTCAGTTTAAGCTTCGGGTGGCGGTGATCTTTGATGCCACTGTTGCAGTAGTGGGCTGGCTGGCTGGACAGAGACATCACGCCTGGACAGAGACATCAAGCCCCTCCTTCAGAAACATCGACTAGAACATTGAATAAATTGATGCTAAATTGATAAGAGTCTCGGGCGGGTCCAGCCGCGCCATGTCTCTGCCCTTTTGCGCCTAACACAAGATATACTATAGTCCGCGTCATTCCCCAGCTGAGCACATAGCCTGAGCTTCCAATAAAGGAACGAGCGGCTGCGAATGCTAACCCGATGGTGTTGACATTTCCCATTTGCTCTATGGATGGAAATCGTGGTCTGTGTGCCGTATGCGTATAGTCGTGGACTAGGAGTTGGGGAAGCTCCGGCCTGTTGTCCTGTCCGTATAAGGCACGGGCTCAGCAGTGTAGTGCAAAGTTAGGTAATGTGTGCACATTGAGCGAAGCTGCTTCTGCTTCTCGTCTGCTTACTGCTTTTCGTTCGGCGCTTTCTGCCCGCTTACTGCCAGAGCGGCGTCATGTTGGTTAGAGGTAACCAAGATGGTGTTACACAGGGGCATAAACATAAAGTGCCTCGCAACCGGAAGTTATCAACCTGTTGCTTTCTTGGCGGCGCCGCGCAAGCACGGAACAGGCAGGGTAAGATGGACTTCAGGTGATGTCTCCTCCAACAGTCAAAGGCAACATAACATTGACTTGGAAGGAAAACGGACATGACTGCAAGCAGTGCTGATTGAGTGACTGACCTCCAAGCTGCTGCGCTTGTCGGGCTCATAGAGATAGATGGCCGGGGGGCGGGGAGTAAATCAAAAACAAGTCGAGTGCTGAGTGAGGGAGGTGGAATCGATTTTCCAAGCAAATGGAGAAAAAAGTCTGCACATTTGGACCCAACGGGACTTAAACCCCATCACCATTGGACACTCTCCCACTATTGCTCCTTTCCCTCCAGACGCAAGAGCGCGAATTCAGCATGTCCCGTTCCGCCTTCCTAAGTTCCCACTCTTGTCATTACTCCTTCCAGAGCACTTCCAAATGAAACACTGATTCTGCTCATACCTACCGGACCAAGCGACCTGGATGGAGGTGTTCGGTCTCGTCCTCGTGGGCTGCAAGCTCCTCAAGATGGATACATTCCTTCCAAGATCGAGTCCAGTGACAAAGCAAAACTAACACTTGACGGTTGGCAGCTTGCCGTGCTTGCTTAGACGAGAACGTCCTCGCTGCATCTGCACAGTCTGTCTGTCAGCGTCAGGATGTCTGGGTGGGTGTCAATGTGCAGGCAATGCCGGGCGGTAACGAACCCGATGCTATTTACCTGGTACCCAGTTCGACGTACGCAGCAGCAGCAGCAGCAGCATTAGTGCATACCTTTACAGTTGCATGTCCTGGTGCAAGGACGGGAAGCTTGGAAGCTGGAATCCAAAAAGCGGGGAGTAGAGCGTGCAGAGCAACTGGGACAACATAAGGTGATGTGAAACATCAGATCGATGCACAATGCTTTCGACGCGTCCCCGTCAGCGCCAGACACCAACTTCAAAAGGACGGGACTCTCGGGCACTCAACCTCTCAGTCTCAGGTTCCCTCTGTCATCCATTCACTTATTACTATTTGCTTGCTACAACCTTCACTCCCACTGCTCTCACTTCCTGCTATCTACCACCTTCACTTCTTTCCATAGAGGTATCCAGTCGTTGTATTGTCACTCAACAGATCAAGTCCATGAAACATTTGACCATTCGGGTCTGGATCCTTCATCGCACAGCAACCTTCTGCTGTCTCTGCACAATCCATGTCGGCGTATACGTTCGTGTGGCCGGGTGGGTGGGTGGTAATATCCAACCGTCGGGCGTAAATAAGCTTAAACCTCCATCTCTCCCTCCCTCCCGCCTTTCGTCATTCTCGTTGCTCGTTGCTCGCAATTTAGGTACCTTACTCTCTAATGAAAAATAAGGGAAGAGTGTATGTCGTAAGCAAGCCAGCAAGCAAGCAAGCCACTCGGGAATTATTGAGCCAATGTTCGATCGAGTTATCTTTCTTTACCGCCAGTCCCCCGCTTCCTCTTCCTCTTCCTCTTCCCATTCGCCTCGTGTTCGTTTCGTTGTCCAACCGGTCCCGCTGCGACTATCTGTCCCTTATACCCCCCAGTGCCCAAGATGAGAAAAGCTCCTAATCTAGGCGTACCTATCCCGTTTCCCGTTTCCCTATCTACCTATGAGACAGATACACTCTGCCCCCCACTGCCCTCCCACTGCACTCAAAAGTATATCAATACATGGACTTGGGCTTGGATATTCCGAAGAATCTGTCGCGACTCCCAGCTACATACATCCCCAAAGTACCTTACTTCTTTCTGGTTACCTACATTTTTCAGTGTTCAGTGTACCAAGGTAGAGAGGTAGTAGGTAGGTAGGTTCAAGGATATGGAGAGATAAATCCACGAGCGCGAGCACGAGGCACGGACTAAAGCAACTTCCCAGTCCCAGGGTAAGTACCTCACCTCTAGCCAATCACCTATCCATCCATCCAGATGAAGGCAAGGAGATATCTGTACAGAGGCTAGCTGCCGTTCATGGGTAGAGGTATGTAGAACATTCAGTTCAATCGAGAGGACATAATTAGGTAAGGTAGATAGGATCCTGGCATGTCCTAACCTACCGCATTTGGACCATTTCACCATTTCGCCGCCAATCGAGTCACCCAGTCACCCAGTCACCCAGCCCGCATCCTTACATCTATACAAAAAAAAGCCTAACTAACATAAGTGAAGTGAAGTGAACAAGGTTAGGTATCCAAGTGTGAAACCCTGCCCCCAGATCCGGCCGGGGATGTTTATATATGGTAGATATAGTTAAGTGAGATGTCGAAGGGCATCATTATCGACCGTAACTGAATCCAAAGATTGAGTGAGCCTCGGCCTCGAGTGGAGATCACGGACTGGACTCGCATACCTACATAGCACGGCTCGAGCAACGGTAAAGAGAAAGAGCAATGAATGATAATAGCGTGCGTAGCGAAAGGCTGTGTATGTATGTATATACACATCTATCTACTTTGCACATTCTGTGTGTATAGACTTACTTTCTGTTTTGCGAGCGTGTGCTTATGTCCGTTTTGTGTTGTGTGTTGTATTATGTTGTGTTATGTTGCGCTCCTGGCGGTGGTAGATGAATTTGAATACCTACCTACCTGCCGTCTGTTTGTAGGCTTGGGAGGGAAGTCCCGTCGGTAACGTTGAGACGGGAAGGAAGGAGGTACGAATAGCTACCGTTTTGGGGCGTATTTATAACACTGCAGAGGAAAGGGATAAAAGGATTAGAATATTGAATGAACTCCGAGTGGATGTCGCGGTTAGGAAGAGACTTCCGAGTGGGGAGGACAACAATAACCATAACCGCATAAGGCTGTGTGTGTATCGCCTTTTGTCTATCTCGACTCGGCATACTCTGTGTGGTCTCTGTGTGCGTGGGTTTTGGTGTTGTGCCCCTAAACATGGTTACGATCGTCAATGGTACTTCCCGTTAGGTGTAAACGTCGAGAAAACTCAAGATTCGGGGGTTCACGAGAACGGAAATTGCCCACTGAGAAACGGTCCAAGTTAGCACAACGTTTAACGGCGGGTTACGTGCTTGTGGCTTCTTACCTCTGTTGGCTTTGACCCACGGGTTTGTAGCTGTTCTCAGTTACTCGCATATTCGGTAGGCATATGAAGGCCATTGAGGACGCGACAAAGACATAGGAGGTGATCAAATCTTATTCAACCCATCCCTATAAGAAAGAACAATAGTAGTACCCAAAAAGAAATGTGAAAAGTACACCAAGCACACAAGCACTTCCGTTCCCTTTCCAACCATCAACTACTTCATACATTCAAATACCCGTCCATCCATCAAACAGTCCATGCATCCAATGTCGACGTATTTTCGCTTTTGTTTGCTTCCCGCTCGTTTCGCCTTTTTACACCTCGGAAAGCCAAATGTTGAAATATATCCAAAAGCCCACACCATTAACCGCCCAACCATCCAACATACAGCAGCAGAAATACTTGCAAATGCCTTTGTGTGCAAGAAAGCCAAACCCAAAAAACAAACGCCCTTATTCGATGAACGCCTTCAGCAGATGACGTAGAAAATAAGCAGCCGCAGGCTTGAACGGACTACGCCGGGTAAGAATCCCCATGTGTAGCCATGTTTTCCCAAGCGCCGTGTGTGCGTACATGTGTGTAGTCAAATAGAAACAAGAACAAAGGAGAAAAAGACTGGAAACCAGCCAAGTATTGCTTGATTTGCACAAAAAAAAAAAAATAATAAAAAAAAAAAATAAGACAGCAGAGTAGAGTAGATAGAAAATCCAAGCCTCCCCGGCCTCCCCAGTTCCAGTGTTACTACCTATGCTAGACCTGCCTAAGCTGCTGCTGCTGTAACGAGTTGTAATCCATTGGGTTCCCGCCCATCGAGTGGGTGTTTATCCCCAGAGAATTCATCGTCCCACCCATTGGCATATCCGTGTTCGCTCGTTGCAGTGCTTGGAAGTCTCCCACGGTTCGTATTTGCTGTGGCCCTCCTGGTTGCCCAGGTCCTGGTCCTATAGCGAGAGATGTTGCCCTTTGGGGAGGTGGTGGCCTGCACATGTTCATGGCTTGGGGATCCATGGGATTGTTCATGGTGTTACTCATGCCGTTGGCGTTTATCCCACCGTTCATCCCATTGCCGATACCGTTGTCCATGCCATTATTTATCCCAGGATTGATCCCCTGGCCCATGTGTCTTTGTTGCGGCATTGATAGGTTTGGGGCGGAAGTGATGTTCCCCGTGTTTATCCCTTGCATCTGGTTGATATTGGCGAAGGCGGGTATTGATGGGCGGTGACCATGATGCGACTGCTGACCGGCCATGCCACTGGGCGCCCCTAGCGATGTTGGTGGCGCGTGGCTTACTGGGCTCATCACCATCTCGGGCAATGTGGTGAAATCGGTAGGGAGGCCATGGTGCATATCCATCTGACCGGTTGGAGACATGATGGAAGGGGAGTTCCCATATGGCGAGCTCATGTCGTTGTTGGAGTGTCCTCCGTTGGGGCTGCCAGAGTCATTGCTCAGCTCATCCATGCGAGGAAGGCTGAACTTGTTGTCGTCGTAGTCGAAGCACGCAGGCTGACCCATGCCAGCGTTGCCAAATCCATCAAAGATATCAATGTTGCAAGGAGGCAGGCCAAGGTTGGGCTGCTCGGGTGCAAACTGGAGCATCGGGTTCGCCAGCGTAGGGATGAAGTCATGGACCTTGCCGAGGAGGAGCGGCAGGAACCGGTGATCACCAGAGCGAAGCACCGAGAGAACATTCAAAACCTGATGAAGCTGCTCACGCGGGCCCACCTTGAAGGGGATCCGCCTCGATGGCTGGTTGGAAAGCACGTCGGTAAGAGTGCACGTGATGCCGAGAAGCTTCTCGATCAAGGTCAAGCCAGGAAGACCGAGGTTACCGGGGAGATTGGCAACCATGGGAAGCAAGTCGTTGGCAATATCGACCGGATATGGGTAAGGAAGGCCGGCCTCATTGCTGTTTCCGCTCGCCACCGTCAACTGCCACGACGTGTTCTTGAGCCACTGCTGGTTCATCTGCATCTCATTGAGCTGGCTGTCCTCATCGCGGAGATATCCCGGGAGGATGTCATCGAAGCTCTTTTGTAGCCCGCTGAAGTAGCTCGCGCACTCGTCTCTCGTCTTATTCCAAAGAGGGAGAAGGGTGTTGTCAAATGTCCGGAAAAGGTTGACCTTTTGGAAGAAACCGTTGAGCTGATGGGGCAGCAGTTCGGTGTTGTCATCGTTGATTGTGGGAGGGTTGATGGTCGCCTCAAGGGTCAGGGGCCGGCGTCGTTGGAGCGCATAAGCTCTGAAAAACAACAATGACGATTGATTAGCTTGACGCAACGTAGGACGAATAGCGTGGGGTTAAGACATACCTCTCCGTGGCAAAAAGAAGCCAGTACAACCGTCTGCGACGAGACGACTCGATGATGTCGTACTGTGTTTGCGAGTACGTGTCCTCCTTGTTCATCCCAGCAATGTGCGCCATTGTTGTGGCCTCGCGCAAATGGAACCAGGCCTTTTCGTGCATGTCGAGGCCGTGGAAACACGCAAAGAGGAAATAGCTGGTGACCAAAGTATTGAGGCTCGGGTTGTCGGAATATTCGAAAGCCTTGCGAACGCGAAGCGTCTCCTCCAGCAGTAGCGTGCTCGAAACAATGTTGGCTCCCGGCATGTTCTCGAAGCTGTAGGGATCACCACCGGGCATGGGCATGCCGGGCTGCAGGAACATGAAGGCGCATAGGGCCGTAAGCACGCAGTATGTATCGATGCTCTGGTCGACGTATAGGGCTTGCTGCTCGAGTCGCTGGCGGTTTAGGATGGGCATCGATGTGTACATGTTGGTGAAGAAGAAGTCGATGCATTCCTTGACCATCTCGCTCGTGAGGAGGCCGGGGGTCGGGGCCAGGTGCGGGCTCGAAGGCGGGCTGTTGATGCCATTGAGGCGATTTTGGACCTTGGCAGACAGACTCGTTTGTCGCTGTGTTTCGCGCAGTTCGCTGATGACCTTTGCGCGCGAGCCCTTGGGGCCCTTCTTCTGGGGGATGGCATTGTAGGTGCAGGTCAACTGGGAGGCGTGGCAATTGCGACACGGGTTGATGCCATCACACTTGACCTTGCGACGATGACAGGCATCGCAGGCGCGTTTGACGGCGGTAGACATGGCGAACTATTATAACTGAAGCTCTTGTCGTCGTCGTGTTACTAGTCGGTGCAAGGTAGGTACGCGGACGGACTTTGCTTGGGTAGCGGTCGTGCGGTGTCCGTGGCAGCGGCCGTGGTGGCACCGGTGGACCCTTCTATGTGCAAAGATGGGACGAAAATGCACGAGGGTTTGCGTTCGGACGAAAATGTAGGTATTGTATGATGTATATCGCGGTTCGTCTCGATCGGATCCGATGCCGTGGACCGTGGAGAAGGTCGCTCTGGCTAGACAGCCTAGACTGGATGCGTCGTGCGAAATGCGTGCGAAACCCACGACAGGCGACTTCCAGTCGTTCCTTTCAAGCCCGCGCCGACATATGCGGCCCTATTTGAGAAAAGAAACAATAAGGTTGTAGATGAATCTGGGGCAGCTAGGCGGGATCGTGGAGACTCTCCAGAGTCAATCGCATGCAGTCTGGGGTTGAATCGGCCCGTCGCACGAGGTTTGTGTGGAGGGTGCCGGGAGGATGGTAAGGTAAGTTGGGGACGGTTTGTTGTCTGGGTGTCTTTTTGGTTTTTGGGGCGGCCGGCCGGGTGCCTCAGGGTGCTTTTGGTGCGTGTTCAGTGTGCTCTGGCGTGTGCTTTGGGCCGGGCGGTAAGCACGGGACTCGGCTGTGCTTTGATGACAATGAATGGTGCGTTCCTTCCTCGTTTCGCTCGCTTGTTTCTTTTCCTGCTCTTTTTCTTTGTTCTGCTGCTGCTCGCTTCCTTCCTTGGCTTGAGTCCAGAGCAACGCACAGGCAAATGGGGTATCCCGAACAAAACAACAGACAATAATGATGTCGCGAAAAGAGAGAAAGCTTCTCGAAGAACTGTTGGATGCAACGGAATGACTCGCGCGCGTCTTGGTTTGTGTCGCAATGCACGGGTCTCGAGTGCGGTGAACAGAGATAAAACTCTGTTTTTTCCCCTCTGGACTGAAGAAAGCTGAGGCGCGCGGCAGGTGGACTGGACAGGTGGACAGGTGGAGAGGGCAAAAGGGAGATCAGCGCAAAGGGGAGTGCGTGAGTGGACATGAAGGCGAGAAAAGAGAAGCGAAAAAGTGGATGAGTGGATGAGACTTGTGGGAAAGCCGGGACCAGGCATCTGGACGGCTTGGTCAAGCAGGTACCTCTGTGGCCTGCAGTCGCTAGAGGCAGGCAGAGGCAGGCTGAGGCAGGCAGGCACCTAGGATTGGCAGGAACATTGTGGAGCACCGCCCATGTGGGTCTCAGTGTCGGGAGATGAATGATGGGTTAAAGGCCCCTGTTTGGTGGGCTAATTTTGCACACTTTGCACAACTTCTTTGCAGTTGGACGTTTCTTTTGCATCGCGCAGCCATTTCCACTTCATGTCTATGCAGCCAATGGCTGTGTTGGAGTTGACCTGACTCTTCGAATGCCCAAAAGGGGGACCGATCCTTCATGGTGATTGATGCCCATGATCAAGCTGGCTGTTCATGCAAAACGGAGGTGCCGTATTCCCTCACTTTTCTCGGGGTTCGGACTGGAGGAACGGCATTATGACAAGGGACACTCTAGTTGGTATTCCAAGTCCAAACTCAAGAGCCTCATTTTTGTTCATGCCACCGCGGCAGTTGACTTCTCTGTTGTAACAGAAAGCTTCACAGGTGATGCATTGTGCCACGGTGCATTGCCGCCTATCTTGCCGTGCTCGCCAGACGATGGACGATCTGGCGATGAGAACACATGCACAAAAAACTGTCGTGGTTAAGGTGATTCAGGAACCCGTCGTCTAGCGTGGCTGTCCATCCTTCCATGTGTTGGGGTAAAAAGGGATGGTGATGCATTGTGCATTGGATCTGCTCACACACAGAACCCCTTATCAAAGCCAATGTCTTGCTATTCAACATACAGACAGCTGGTTTCAGCTCAAAGAGTTATTAGAGCAAAGAAGCCACAGCATTTTTTGTCGATTTGATATCATATATCTCGATCGCAAGAATGGCACCAACGGAATAGACGAGTCCGAGTCCACTATTTTCTAGGAAATTTGGCTGGGTTTCCTTGGACTCCATCAACGCACGGCTCAGCACGGCTCTCACATCTCAAAACGGATACCGTTTACGGAATGCCTCTTTTCCAATTCCGGGCATAATGATCGGATACTGTCGTGCCGAATGTTGGATCGTATCCCTTGACGGATTTAACGCCATCGTAAGGTGATGTGCAAGTGGGAAGTGGAAAGAGGGCTGTCTAGCTCTTGCCTGATCTTGCTAATGATGCCAGCCCAAGTGGAATCAAGAGCACAGACTCTGTTCAGAACTGCCTGGGATTGTGAAAGCGTGCATTTGGGGAAAGAAAGAACTGACTGATGAACCAATCAAAACACACAAAGATGGCGAGTTCCCGCAGTTCGCATTCCCCACTTTATTCTCGGCTGCTTCCGTCTTTCAAAACCTTCCACTTTCTTCCTCTCTCTCCAGTTCACTTCTTTCAAGCAACTTGACCTTCCACTTTCCATCCGTCCGCGCCAAAGAGTTCCTTGCACTTAACAAACCGCGATTATATCAAAGGCACGTTGTCCTCACAAGCACATCCATGTTCTTCTCGTCTTTGCCTTTGTATTGCCTTTTCTCCATGGATGGACCCTGGCAGTGGCAGAGACATTACCCCGGATTTCATTTCCCAAGTCAGCAATTCGATTGAAACCGGGCAAGGCACGCTAAGTACTCGTCACCGCCCTCGCTGCCCAGTCATTGTCACTTGTTGGTGCGCCGTTGCGATGCCGTCCCTTCCATTTTCCCTCCACTCATCCGGCCTCGCTCGTTTCTCATCTCAGCCAAGCCAGCCAAGCTTTTCTCAGCTGGCACATCAGAACCCCTTGACTTTACTCGCTCAGGCATGGCCGCTGTGAGATGCGATGCCAAAATGACGCTTTCCGCACTTTTCCAGCCTAGTTTTGTCTCGTTTCATTTCTCCAGCAGAGATGCCAAATTGCGAGACATCTCAAACCCAGCCCTCGTGTGCAAATGCCCCCTTGCTGTTACAGGTCAGAGGGGAGCCCATCATGTTCAGGGCAACACCTTCACGTTGGACACCCGCCATCAAAAGAGTCGGACAGTGTTTCATTTGCCCTGACCCGTCTCACGGATAGGGCAATCCATGGAATCCATCTGTAAAAGTATTACACGCAGTGGTCAGTAATCACCACCCCCAATCCCCAGGCAGCCAACGCACCACCGCTTCCTTCTCCGGTTTTTGGAGATCTCCTGGCAATGCACAATGGTGCGACGATGGTCATGCTTGACAAGCTTTCTGTTACGCAATGCCCTTCCTGTCAGCGCCGTTTCGTGAAGACTAACAGACGCTACACTAGCGCAGAAACTGGCAAACTCCCCCAGACTAGACCGTACCCCCGAGAGGCCTGCCGACCGTCGGAACACGGAAACGCCGTCTCGTGAAAAGAGGATGAACATTTATCACGAGAATCAAGGCGTGACAGGGCTAGGCGCCAAGGACCGGTCACCCCACAGAGCCAAGGGTCATCAAGGTTGAGGTGGTGTTGGTGTTCAAGTTCTCGAAAGGATGTGGCTGCTTGGGAATGCGGAGAACTCAGCAGTCCAGGGACCAATTGGACGCCCGCTGTCTCAGAGACCCTCTCGAACCCACAGTCGGTCCGATGAGGCTGAGATATACTTACAGCATTGCAGTAACTTATGCCCTTCCCAGTCACTGTGTTACCTTGGAAAATGAAGCATCAGACCATTGCTCTTGCGTTCAATTCTGCATTCCCATATTCTGATCTCCAGATTTCAGTGCGACAAGCAGCAGACATCCGACATGTTTCGACACCGACATTCCAGATTAATATCGACAGGGCTGATCAGCCTTGCGGGTCCCTGCAACGTCACCCTACCAATTCTCAGCCTTGTCCAGCTATTCTCTCCTGTTCTTGTTGAGTACCGACGACACACAGTGGACGAAACTGTCACCGCTGCACCAGTGGATTGTCTGTGGACTCCTCCATCAGTAGGGCGGAATTCATCATCCACCAGCATCTCCAGTTTGACACCCGGTTTCCGGACCGTGACACCGGATGATGGCCCATCGGGCTGTCTCCGTCGCCCATTTTCCTCGATCGGAACTGGGACAAGCTTTCCATGTTCTCGACCGATCTCACCATGGACCGTTTCCTTCTCACCATCACGGCATCGGTCCCGTGACTCCATTATGAACGTCTGCCGTCTCTTTCCGCTATCACGGGAGTCTCCGGACAAATGTTTCATAGTTCTTTACTTTTTCTTCCCTAGTTATCTCGAGACTTCCCGTTCGGTGATTTCCCCAGACTTCATGTTCTGGTTGCGGGGAAGCGAGAAAGTTGTCAGCTCGCTTGAGTGAAGAGGCACACACAACTGTGACCTTCCTCTGCCTTACCGCTTCTCCCCTGTCCCGTTTCTACACCCATGACCATTCACAAGCCGTTCATGACCACTTCCTCCTGCGGTACTCCGCGAGCTGCATGCTATATTGAACAAGACTAGGGCCAGCAAATCTGGCTTCTCTTGTCAGATAATAAAGCCGAAAGGCACCTTGCAGTGCCATCCTACGCAGTAGAATTTTACTCCGTGCTTCATTGACGCACGTCGCACAGCACAACCTGGGGAAGCAGAAAAGGGTCTAGAGTTTGGTCTTGTACCTTGTCACGTTCTCGTCACTTTGTCGCTTTCTTCCTTCATCATTGTCATTTTTCTGTGTTTGGTTGCTTGGCCAGGTATTGATACATGGCTACTACTATGTAGTGTTGTCGGAATATCCAAATCTGGAAGTGTTAGCCTTCCAGAAGCTCGTCCAACGGTTCTTCCATCCAAGATTCCAAGATCCTAAGCACATCACACAAAACCTCCGACCCGCGCCATCTCCGCATTTTCTTCTTTTTTCTGCAATGCAGGTCCGACTGCAACCTATTTCTCCTTGCCTTGCATTCTTGGAGTGCGGAGGTGGATTCCATCTTTGATTGAAGCCAGCCCCAGGAAACCAGGGGCATATAATCAACGGCTCGCTAAAAAGTCCGGGTTCGGGTCTGATCGCGGAGAAAGCCACATTCACATTCACATGCATTATGTACGAGCATTAAGAAAAAAGGGCGCTCTTCCCTTTCAATCATCTACTCCGCGCATTTACACCACCACTCTCAGGACCTCGCAGCTTCGAGTCGGTCCTTTTCTTCATTCTCCCCCACACTACTTGCCTTCAAGCTTCAACGGCGTGCACCCTGTGAGGGTTAAGGCCTCGCCATTCTTGCTTGGAGTGGTTCTAGCCGTTCATGGCGTCCAAGGCGCTGGAATGATGACAAGGAAGGTGAATCTCGGCGTCGTCATCCATGATATCTACAGCATAATAGTTTACATGTATACCTCCAATCTATTGAAAACAACTCGACGACATCGGAAATTTGGCTAACACGGAACTGCAACTAGGAACAGATACGTGAGCCCCGGACTATTGTCCAGTTTCACGTTCGTGACACCGTGTATCGGAGTTTGAAGTTCAAGACAGTTTCCTGTTTGGAACTCTCCCGATGTACCGAAGGATCTTGAGGGGTGGTCGGCTGCTGGGACAAGCAGTAACAAGGCCGTTGAACAAGGCCGTTGACAAGCCGCCGTTACCAATGTTCCGTTGTATTATGCCATACAACATGACATGCCGAATAACCTCCTTGCCGGCATCGCCCCCAGGAAGCCACGAACAAAGTCAAGGCGAGCTAGACCTGGCAGTTACGTACAGCTTCATGCTTCACACTCATACTCAGCAAAACATATAGAGAAAGACGGGGTGGACACCGAAGTCCTTCCTCCGATGTCGAACGATCCATTCGTTGCTACCTCAGATTTTGTCCGGCCTCCACTTGAACTTCTGTCACAGCCCCTTACTGCAGATACACTCACGCTCAGGTACACAGTGCCTCAGATACACCGTTCCTCAGGTACACAGTCAGGTACCAGGACACATTCGAGATTCAGGGGACTCGGTCCCGGATCAGCAGCAGTACTCCGACGCTCCGACAAGCTAGTCAGATTGAAGCAAGCCCCAGAGCCCTTTTCAAATCTTCCAATGATGCTTAGACTTTGTCTGGGGTCCTCACCCAAGGGTATTTTCCCCCGTTCATGTTGGCCGTTGGGCGTTGAAAGAGTTTTTCCGTCTCATCGACATGGAGGTCTGCTCATCTCCATAAGGTCATGCTGATGGGCCACAGATGTTCTCGAGTGTCTATTACTGCTTCCAGACCTCCCTGATCTTCCGGGTCTACATCAGGCGTGTTATAGGTTGGATGATCTGTCTATCATCTTTCACTCGCCTGCCAACCATGCAGCCGCTGCCCCTATCAGTCAGCTATCCTGATTATACACTCGCAAGATACGTACTGTCTTCTTGCTTAAGCTTTCACTGAGTCCATGAAGTCTGGACTGGGGCTTCCAGCAGGCAAGAGCCAATCGTTGCTCCGCCACTTTCACCCGCCGCTCACTCTCCTCGTTGAGGGGTATAGCTCACTCATGCATGTCAAAAGAAGCCCCAGATATATTCATCTTGTCACCTTTCATACCTCATGTTCTCTGGAAGCGGCCGGCACACACACCCCTCTCACAAGGGATATATACCTCACCTTACACAGATAGTCACTCTCTATACCCCAACCGGGGATCTTTTTCTTGGCATATACCCCCCAGTAGGCACGAGCCATATCCACCAAGCACGACCTCTTCGAGTCCGCTTTACGCCGAGGCTCGGGCATAGCTTCCTGTAGGGCAAGCACTGGCCGAGTGGCCGGAAGGATGAAGGGGGGAGGAAGAAGCGACTGCAGAGTATCTACATAGTCGAACCCCTCGAGACTAGGAGCCCCGAGCGGGGATGGATGTATCTGGCACCTACACCACTGTGCGTGGAAGGCAAAAGGAGTAAAGGGGGATGTTGACTCCGCTCTGAAGGTATAAGAGCAAGTGTTAAGTACCTCTAGCGAATAAGGGGCGTCTCATGAGTAAAGGTAGAGGTAGTCCACTGTTGGTGTTGGACCGTGGAGCTGGGCCTACATCTGAGGTTCAATCTCCGAGAGGGGCGAGAATCGGGAAAGTCACGATCTGACTGGACGTGAGAGAGGGACGACAGATCTGCCTCCGCGGATGATCACAGGCTGGACGGCTGGGCCTTTTTTAGGCTTAGGCTAAGGAAGGGGGAGAGGGCGGGGAAAGAAAAGGGGTGGGCGGAGATGGAGATGAAGTGGTGATCGACTGGCTAGATTGGCTACCTAACAAGGCTCCCAGGTGTGGTCATGAATTTTGTCACGTCTTCCTTGGAGTATGAGAGCATACCTCTAGTGATGTTGATGGGTTAGTCCGGCCGTTCGCACCGGTGGAGGGCATCTGACCACAACCGGAGCACTTGGTCTATATGAGATCTACCACGGTCAGCCTAGAGGTCCTGAGATTATTTTCCGTTTGTCACGATGTCCAACCCTCTCCCGGTCTCATGCTTGGCTAGTGTATGGTCTCTCTTTCCCTTTCTTTACATTCGCCCCTTTCTTCTGTTCAAGATCTCCACTGTTAGCATAATCCTCTACCTACATGGGGCCAATGATCAGTGATGGTCAGTATTGAGACTGCGTGCGTGCCGGTATCGCCATTTTTTTATTTTTATTTTTATTCTCTTCGCCGTTTCTTACCTACTGACAGGTTCAAAACGAGGAGTAAGGTCTAGATGGTTGTTGCGAGAGACATGAACTGATACCTGTCCAAAGCAAGAAAAATAAATGAATGTTTAAAAGAGTATATCCACTTCGCATCAACAAAGGTAACATATTGAAAAGCATGACCGCTAAATATTGCAATGTCCGGTGCTGTTAGGTAGACAGCGCTAAAACCCACTCGGGTAGGGCTGACAGTGGGTCGCCTAATGGGGGATTAGCGCTGTCAAAAGCAAAAGCTCTCCACTGGACTTTCCACTTTTAGCACGCGTGGCAGGCATCTTGATTTCCAGTTCCCGAAATCATCAACAACACCCGGGCAAATTTTCGAGGGGACATCTTCAACCGGGGCTCCGGCTTTCTCTACCAGTCCGCGCGCGGGGTTTCGTTGTGAGATCACGACCCTCGACGGCGGGCGGGATGGGTGGATGTCCGTGTCATACGTGCATGCATTTGATTTTGGCATGAGCGGCGGCCTTGACAGCTGTGTAGTAAGTCACATGGAAGGAGTTGCGAACCTCCCGTCCTCATCCCGCGACTCCCAAGACGTTTCCCTTTCGTTTCTTCCTTTTGAACTCATCGCTTCCCCACTATCGCCAGGCACTTTTCCTGCCACAGGGTTGACCTCTCGGGCCTAGACGTAGGCAAGTGCAGTAAGGACCCAAACATATTACCATGAGCGAGTAGACTGGCTGGTTGGCTGGCTAATACCAGGGAAGGGTACGATCCTCCCACGCTCAATTTGCGTTCGTCCTCATTGCTGCCTTCAACGCCCGCTGCGTCGAGAGATCAAATGGGTGAAGAAGACTGGTCCCGCCTCGCTGCGGCACACAGTCTCGTACAACTACAGCTCCCACTTAAACAGTTACAAATGAAACTCGTACGCTTCTTCAGTTCGGTCTCTCGCCAAATGCTTCCGCTTTGAGACCCCTTCGAGAACATTTCACGAATGGGGAAAGGACCGACCGACCGGTTGGGCCTAGCCTTTTCGATCGTTTCGTGTCAGAGGCTGGGGGGATTGGGAGAAGAGGTAACATGATATAAACGAAAGCGGTGAACAGAAAGAAGGCACAATCCAAATCCAAACCCAAATGATAGGAGAACTACTATGATGAGGACGAGAAGGCTGTTGTGCTCACGTAAGGCGTGCAACTTGCACAAACAGATACGATACACGGCGCCGACTGGTAGGTAGGTTGACAGTTTTAGTAACTCCGGTCGTGTCCGGTCCGGTAGGTTGTCTTACATCATCGTCAGCCCAGTTCGTACTTGTGGGTACTACGCGCAACGCTACTCATCCAACAGTGCCGGAAAACCCATCTCTCGCTGCGATAGACGATCGCATCACCATATCGCTGTGTCCACAAGTTAGCAGGAAGGTTTTCGTTTGCACCAGAATCCCCACCCCCACCCCCAGTCCGCCGGCGGCAATGATTGGAACTTTCGGTCACCTGCCTTCACGTATCGGCGCCTTCCCTCTCTCTCTCTTCCCTCTCGGATTCGGAAAGGCGCAGCCGCGTTCCACAGCGCAACGCAGCGATACGGCTSAGCCGTATTCCTGGGAGTGAGTCTCTTGGAAGTCTGGGAAGCGGGATCCGAGTTTGGGTGGGTCGGTCCGGGGCGGGGGCGGAGACGGCACGGGTCAGAGGGGTCTCTAGGGTCCACGGCATGATCGGCGTCGTTGAACCCTGTTTGCTGTTAGCTTGCCGAGTTTGCCGAGCCCGAAAAGGACGAAGGACAAGAAGGTTGCTGGCAAGAGATTGATAGGTAACGAACAACATGCCATGCCGGGGGGAGAAGTGGAATTAGGTAGAACAGTCGGCTTTCGAGCATATTCCAGACATGGAGGTTTGCGAAACTTCCAGGAGAGGCGTTGAAGAAAATGCGACAGAAAGGCAAGAGAAGAAAAAACGATGTTGTGCACGGAAAGATGCAGAGCGGTTGATGGCATGACCAGCATGGTAAGTGGCTTATGGAAGCCCGGTGGAAGAGAAGCGGTAGAGGTATATTGTGCTTGTTACGCCTCATCCGAGTTGACGCCTCCCCAGCCTCTTCTTCTTGTCATCTTCATCTCCCCGATCCTTCTCGGAGAATATCCGTTGACAGAGGTATGTTTGTAACAACACGTTCTATCCAGAGCCCAAGTGCTGGTGCTCGATGTTCCAAGTGCACAAATTATGCGAACAGGAGGCCGATGTCATGTTACCTCCGATCCAACTCATGGTCCTGGTGATCCCCCGCAGTTTTCCTTTTCATCATTCCGTCTGCGATTGCCAATTTTACTCGATTCGGTGGAAGTCAATATACTATAGCCACGATGAGTTGGTCTGACTGTACCGACTCCATACATATGTCATGGACGATAGGTGTTTTCATTGGCGGAGTTGCACCGGTCGTGAGAACTGGTTGAATACGAGAAATGCTGAGTGCCGATCGTCCAAAATACCTCCACTTTTACCCGCTGCGAAGGTCCTGCGACTGCTGCGAGGATGGTGTGAGGGTTTGGTTTTGTTTGGACGTCCGATACGAAGATTGAAACTCCAGAGATGGGAGCATGAATCGAATGTTGAAGGCATTCGGTTTCGTTCTCCCGGAGTTTATTATGTGACTGCAACAAGTTTCAAAGCGAGATCAGAAAAGCTGCCAAACATGCTTTTACCTCTACATACCGTTTGGCGTTTGCTTGTCTTCCCAGGTAGGTGTTTCTCCTGCGAAGCCGTTACGAGTTGATGGTTTCACGACATCATGAGGCTCGGTGAGTGAACCAGCCCCTCCAGAGCCCTAAAACAAACAAACAACAGCATTCTGTACAGACGTGGCGCAATACGGAGGTATTGACGTTGCAAGTCTTCGTACTCGATAGTAGTCTAGTTGCTCACGAGACTTTTTAGGTCGCAAAATCCGGGCCAGTCAAGGCAAGATGCGTTGCTGCATGGGGTAAAAAAACACGGGCTTGGCATCGCCAATGTTGATGGCTGCGGCGGCATGCTACCCTATTCGGCTCTGGTAAGCTGTCACTTCCCACTTTTCGGGCCCTGCTGTGTAAGTGCCGCCTTCCCTTTCTTTGCTTTCTGGTGCCTGCCCTTCCTTAACTCTACCCATGACGTCCAACAAGGCAACTTAAAACTGCATAATGTGGGGATTCAGAAATCTATTTGCGGCGACAAGACGTTGCAAGTGTCCGTATGGTACGTAGCAGGCTCGGTAGTGTAGGTCCCTCGTGTCGTGGGTGGTGACTGACAGTATTGGTGGATCTCCGTAACCACCACCACCACCAGATACGGACAGCACGATGCCGTATTCCGTTCTTTCCAATGTCTGATGTTGTGTTTGTGAACGTTCAACAAGGGAAGAAGGAGCTAGAAGGAAGAGAGGGATCTTCGGGATGCATATAAGGGTTCTGGTCCTCTCAGTCCTCCCTCGAAATATTTCTGCTTTGAAATTCCACATCAGCATCCATACCCAGCATCCAGCTTCAGCCTCCATCCACAACGCACTACTACTTACTTCACCTTAATACTACCAAGTCTTTTCCTTGGATAATACCATAATCACCAATCCAAACCAAACCAAAACCACCACATCACTTCCACATCCATCAAAATGCAGCTCTCCAAGATCCTCAGCCTCTTCACCCTGGCCACCGCCGCCTCTGCTACCACCGGTATGTCTCTCCCTTCAGCATGAGGAGGGCCTTTACCGTCTCCCCTCCCCTCTCGTCACTTTTTTTTTTTTTTGACCTTTCGCTAACCTGTCCACGCAACAACAGTCTCCTACGACACTGGCTACGACGACGGAAACCGCTCCCTCACCGTCGTCTCGTGCTCCGACGGCCCCAACGGCCTCATGACCAAGTACCACTGGAACTTCCAGTCGCAAGTCAAGAACTTCCCCTACGTTGGCGGCGTCGAAGCCGTAGCCGGCTGGAACTCGCCCAGCTGCGGCACCTGCTGGTCCGTCACTTACAACGGCAAGACTGTCAACATCCTTGCTATCGACCACGCCGGCTCAGGAATCAACATGAGCAAGGCGGCGATGAATGAGTTGACTGGTGGCAACGCGGAGCAGTATGGACGCGTGGATGCGGTGGTTGCTAGTGCTCCGTTGAGCGCGTGTGGGCTTTAGGATCCCGCCACTTCAACATAGGAGGTGAAGGTGGGGAGAGTAGTTATGGGATGGATGAAGTCGTTAACTCCAGCACAGGAGAATGGGGGGTCGAAGGACGACGATTCGTTCTATTCGAGATTTGTGGGGACATGGAACACGATTTTTGGTAGATCGGCGTCCCTGATCGTGGCGTTTTTCCTGCTGGTGAGGATTGGGCAGATTACGGATTATCGTCGTTAATAGTGTATTATGGTTAATGAATCAATGGTTATTATCACTCAATGCTGTCCTTGATTCTCTTGCGCGTCGTCGGAGTCTCCGTCTTTGAGGTCAAAACGGCTAACATCTACAATCCAGCCCTGGTTTGTTTGTTAGTTTAGTACAAAAAAGCCAACGCTTTACTGGATATAGGAAAGCGTTCGGCTTTCTATCGATTAACTACCGTAGACCGATATCGTCCAGTCTTGAAGGAGTCGGAGCAAAGACATAAGAGGCTTCTATGGCGTCTTAAACCCTTGTTATTATCCCATAATACTTCAAACGGAGGACAGTTCCTCTCTTCAAAGGCCAATGGATAGCTCCAATACTCCCCTGTTCAACCCATGGTCGAAGAACCACACTAACAAACAAACCAGTATTGAATTGTAAGCTCCTTGCCGCGGGCCCAATTCCTTCCATTCCAGCCATCAACAAACGAATACTAATTCTACCTTAATCAACAGCGTCATCTTCATCGCCAACCTTTTCTCCTTGTGTCTCCCCATTCTATAAACCTCCACAATACCAAGCCCTACGATCCTACCAGTCCATGTGCATCCATCATGAAACATCTCGGTCCCAACCTCCCGGAACCGCCCAAGTGCGTGTGTTTAGGAGATCGACATTGCGGTGTGCGGTATGTACCTAACCCGCTTCCCCACACTACACTATTTGCACTGCGCTGTAGATCGACTGGACGGCTGGGGTTGACATGAGGGACTTCGAGGGAGTCAAAAGGGTCCGGTCCAGTCCGGTCCAGTCCAGATGCACGAGAAGTGAGTGGCCAGCGGGTCGGAACAAAGAGAGCGGTCGGTCGCGGTCGGTCGGCAGTCTTGAAACCTCAAAAGATCAAAGCAAAGTGTCTGCTTCTCGAGCTTACTGCACGCGGAATCGCTTAACCGTATCCAATTTTTTTTTTTTTTTTTTTTTTTTAGGTAAGAAAAGTGCCCTGTGATTCCATGCATGGTACCAGTGAAGTGGAAGACACACCTAGGTAAGCTTGCAGTGGATGACAGAAGTGGAAGTAAATGGAATACTTAAGAAAAAAAGAGAAAAAAAAAAAAAGGATGAAGTAGGTAAAAGAGAAGGAGGAGGGATAAGTGGCTGACTGAGTACTATAGGCTACCGGTTGGGGGTGGGATCCTGGTGGTTGATGCGTTCGTTCATGATTCTCCCCGACGCTGGTTGTCCTGGATGCCCGTGAATGTCCTAGATCTTCAATCCTATTGGAAGGCTGAATGCCCTTCGTTGTCTTTGCTTTGTCTAACTACACTAGGTACCGTAGGTAACAACGCGCTACTTCCAAATCATCTGGCGCCGCCTTTAAGGGAATGTATGGGACGAGCGTCTGGCCTTATTTTGGTGGTAGTTGCGAACCGGGAACGGATATAGCAATCTTTCAGGGCATCTGGTCTTGTGGTCTTGGGAGGTAGTCGGAAGGAAGGAAGTAGTGGCCATGGTAATCCAAATAAGGTTGACCAGTGGTTGTCGAGTTAAGGTTGGAGGACTGAAGTACGTACGTGTGGGGAAGCGCCGGGCCGGTTGCCGGATGAAAGTCCAGGCGAGATGAGACAGAACAAAAAAAGGGTTGGGATAACAAGTCGGCGTCTTTTTACTTCAAGCTGTATCCTATAACGGCTTCACTCCCCCGACCATTCGTACAGTCACGCCGGACAGAGAGATGGACAGATACCTCTAGGTAAGGTAATTGAAGTCGTCCTTTGAGGTCACGAATGAACTTGCCTTTGGTAAGAGGCACCAATGTCGGGCATTCTCACTGCGGGCAAAATTACCAATCCTTGCATCAGCTGGATGAAGTACAAGAAGAGTGGAGGAAGTATAACCTAAAACTGACCGGAAATGTCAATCAAAACCTTGATGAGCCGCTAGCTGGCCTTCCAGTCCAGATTGTAGCATTTGGACTTAGGATACTTCTGCCACTGACATGTTTGGTCATAAAAATCGTCAGCATTCATGGGCAAGCTCGAAGTCTTTGAGCTTCATGCGATGGGCAACTCTCTCCCTTTGCACTGCCCAACAAACTCAACATACCGCGCCGCTGTTTAGCAGTAGGCACCCCTAATCATGACATTCCAGTTATCTGTCATAAAGACTTGGCCATGGATATAGTAATCCATGGAGGGACCACACTTGTTGATGATGGATTGGGCAGCACCTGAAATGTATCCGAAACTGTCGATTGTCTTGGTGAACGTGCTCTGGAGGCAGGAAGGCGTTAGTAAAGTTTGCTTAAGCGTAAGGAATCGGAAAGGTTTATCACCCACATCGTTGCACCAATAAATGGCTGAAGAATATGAGCAGCTGACTCGCCCACAGTTTCCTGGGCCTGGGCCATTGCTTGTTTGCCGGGCACGCCGTTAAGGTACACTAGGCCGGCCTGAATGTTGCTCAGGCCGGCCCACCAAGTAACAGCATCGCAATCCCAGGACTTGTAGTAATATCCGCGAGGCTCGATGGGCACAGCGAGCGAGAGGTTGTTGTCGGGGTCGTGCAGGCCGAAATCAGAGACGAAGGTCGGGTTGATCTTCTCCAGCTCCTCATAGACGTTCTCAATGGTACCTGTGATATTGACGGTAGGACCTCCGGGAGTGGTCTCAACCTCCCAGGTGAGCTCCTCAATGCCGTAGCCAGGAATGGGCGAAGCATCTCTGTTGGCAACAGTTGGTATGGCGACAGCAGGGAGAACCTGTATTGATAAGTGTCAGTAGGACATGTGGCAAAGGATCACAAGGTTTGAACATACCTGTGGCATGGCCAAGATGGCTCCATAGGTGATAACGGAAGGAAGCATGATGATGACGGTTTCTGACCCAGGTTTGCTTGTTATTGTGTCGATGAAGTTGATCGAGATAATAAGAGCCTATCTATGATAAACTTGTTCTCCTTTTTATACCCCGAAGAGATGGTCAGAACCCTTCGATGCTGACCAAGTCCTCACCTGGCTTATTCAGACCAGCAGCAAACGGTGTCCTACGAGGAGAGGGCCTTTGTGGTCGCTCGTACATTGATGTAATGGCACATAGTTCTAGAAGGCTTCAGTGTGCAAACTACATCGTCGAGTACGACGCTGTGCTCTCAACGAAGAGGGGAAATGATTGGCAACACGACGTTCAGTGCAATGGTGAAGTCCAGATGTGGAGGTGGATGCAGAACCGAGTTGTACACACAGTGTATATCAAATTTTAGAGCCGCATGCGAAAAAAGCAACCCTCGACTTCGAATGGCCGGCCAAGACTGCGGATGAGATGGATGCAAAGAGGATCTCCCGAGCGATCCAAGACATGGTGGTGTGAGCGTGAACACTTGCACTTCTCATCCGGACTTGAAAGACGCTGGTCCATCGCCATCACCATTGCTTTGAACCATCCAAGATATCGGCGGTAGTGTCCTGGGATATAGACGGGAGATGTCTAGGACTGACGTTCGGTGACTCTCCCGCTTTAAGGATAATAAATGCCTGATATCGCACCTCCATCGCTTGACTGGGTTTGAGCAGAGGTGTGGCCGGGAATCGTGTAACAAAAAGGAGATGGGCCTTTATCAGAAACAGGAAGAATCGCCACAAATAGATGTTAGCGCAGTAACACGCCAGTATGGGTCAGGATCGGGTACCCACGCCTCGATGCTGAATGCACTTTGCTTGTACCTCAGAAGAAGATGAATGGAGAGTAGGACGAAGAGATAGTTTAAGGGAATGGACCAAGAAAGTCGTGAGATCAAAGATCAATTGAGGGACAAAGGTCGTGGTCAGTTCCACTTCTGTTGGAGAGTCGGTTTGGGGAAAGGTGTACGAGGTAAATACAATAAATGCTCCAACCCCCCTACACATGACCTGCTTATGAAATGACATTTCTGTACAAACTCCGAATTGGCTGGTCTGTGCGGGCAGGCTACCCATTCAGATTTTTGACCACCGGCGGAAGACGGGAAGGTGCGAACAAGTTGAAGCATTCCACCAAGCATCACTGCATCCTTCCTTTTCTTTTTCCAAAGCAATTGTTGGTGACCCGATGCACGGCCCACCGATGCCGGTGACGGGGAGGGGAACATCATTTCAACCTGTGGAAGTTCGTTTGGCACGCTTCAAAGCTTCAAAATGAAGGCACCCACCCCTCTTCACGGACATCGACAAATCGACGTCAAAAAGTCATGGCTTTAGAGTCAAAGAACTGGACAGACTGACTTCAGCCTCAATGCTCTTTTTCCAATGACAAGCTGGAACCAGCAGTCCTGCCTCGCTGATTCGACAATGGCTCTACCCACTCTCACTTCGAGCAATATTAACACAAGACCAATATTCTAGGCGCCTTCTGGCCCAGCTTGCCGCATACCCGCAGCACAAGCAAAATACATATCTGCATTCGTTTCTGCTTCGAGCCTTGGACATGCCAGCGTTCGAGACATTTGATCTTCAGAGCTTGATATCTTCCTCGTATGAATCTTGTCACCTTGTCTAACAAGCATCGCAGGCTATGTCTTTTGCTCCTGCTGGTGGTTTCGCTGTGCAACCCGTACCGACCTGTCGCTGCCACCAATACCAGGCTCACCTTCGGTCCGTCGTAAGCCGTCTGGCCGTGACCCGTGACGCCGTTTTTGACGACCCGAAAATGGTGTGTAGAAAAAGGGTTTCAAAATGAATATCTCCCCCGCACTTTTGGCCACCCGGCTCTAGGGGCGACACGCAAGTTGATTACCGATTTAATAAACATGTGCCAGTCTCGAAACAGATGCGAGAGTAAGGTAGGGCAAGGTTGAGGTCGCCGCCCGTGACCCCGTGGTCGGCGTATATATCTATAACCTATATCATAGAAGCAAAGTACGTAATGGATGGCTCGGCTCGCGCGCCTTATTCGCCGTCGTCCTATTAATCCTCGCTCTCGGTTTTTCCTCATCATAAATGCTCCTTTCGCTTTCGAGTTAGTGCCCCTTCGCTCCGTGTTGATCGGAGGGTCTCTGCCAGATTGCGGTCGAAGCTCCTCTACAGGGTCGACCACACCCTCGGGCCCATTCATAATCTCCATCTCTTCTTTTCTCCGCAGCCAAAACCCAACCACCAAAGAAGCAACTGTGAATCGGAGATTTCAAAGCCTATCGAAGGTGGTAAACAACCGCCGCCAGTCGACCTGTCAGTTACGGAATTGCGGATACAAATCAACCCTGAAGCCGGATCGACACTGCGGTAACCATAACTAGCGACGAGACCGATCGGAAACTTTCATTTCACGACTCCTAGCAAAGCGAGCGATGACGAGGCAGCCTTCAGAACGATATGCTGTATACCATGCCGGATAGCTGAGATCGATGCGGAGAAAGGCCTGAATACTACGACCTGTCATCAATATCGCTTCAAATCACATCCCGTTGTGCTGCTCGCGTGACCATCTGGTGAAGCGCAGCCGTACCAGAACCGACGGCGCACCGCTGCCACTTTCTGCTTCCAACATCACACCGGTGTATCTCGTGTCTCTCAACCGAGACATATCTTGCCCTGTGCCCTGAAACCAAACATCGTCCCCGTGGCTCTGGATCTGTCTGGCCTTGAACAGAACGAACGCCCAGACCAAAGTTTCACGAGACCTTAGCCGGAGATCCCTCTACGCTAGCACCAGACCACCACTTGACGGTGTAGCGTACCGAGAAGGCCGACAGCAGTCCAGAAGCGAGGCGCAGACACAAACTCACCTTTCCACCGCCGTGTGATTTTCCCTGGGCAGGGTGAACTGGAAACACAAGAACCAGCATCAGCGTCAGTGTGTGTTTTACCCCTGAGCCAGGGGGGTTTTGCGGACACTGTTTAGACAGGGGGGCCTCAGCAAGCGACAAGCGACAAGACAAGCGTTGTGGAAAGCCCTCTGAAGAAAAAGCAAAGCAACGAAAAAGCCGCGACCGTTGAACTTGTCCATCCGACCGGAGGACAAATCCCAAGTTTGCACAAGGAGTCTGACTGTGTTCTACGGGAGTACGGGACCGACACTGGATACACATTCCAAATCCCTTTCCAGTCCGCGACACAGAGCTGCAAGTGGGCTTCTGGAAACGTTTTGTCTCGAACAATTTGCACCTTTCGGGCCCGCTCCTTGTTGAATGATCGACAGCAAAAAGGGCTGTGCTGTATTTGATACCGTTCCCCGTGCTTCATTCCCCGGAGTTCGTCACTGTCACTGTCACTCCTGTTTCCAAAACGAGTGAAGTCTCCAAGTACCAACTCTATTTCTTCTTTTTTCTTCTTTTGGTTTTCCGTGTCCAACAACTCCACGTATCGTCGGAAGCGAGTAACCATTAATTGCAGCTGAGCTGAGGAAAAACTGAAACATCGGAATTCCGTCCCGTCACCTACAGGAATTCAAAGACGGGACGACAGTGACGACGGTAGGGGATCCAATCGGGAGGGTCAATTGAGAAGCCTGAAGCCCTAAACAAAGCCCCAAAAAGGGGTCAATCACCTATCCTATTACCACCTTCTCAGTCCAGAAGGTGCATTCAGAAAAGACGGACGGGCAGTCCGGGTGAAGCAGGTAACATCGCATCGATCGGGTCGGTCAAAGAAGTTCCCTTGGTCAATGTTAGTGCAGTGGGCTCACTGCTGAATCACGAAACCCCCGAATTGACACCGGCCGCTCGGTTTCGAGTGTACCTTACAGGCTCGGATACCTCTAGGGTGGAAGATCTTCAGCTGTTGGCGGTTTAGCGCGCTGTTCCAACGAACTGCGGCGGCAACCCCTGCCCACACCGGCACTTCAGAAATCAGGAGACGGGAGACGAAAGAATTGATTCCAAACTGTGACGTCTCGGTTTCGGCACTCTAGAATAGAGGTCTGTGCCTGCGTCCGGCCTGACTCGCCTGCCTTGTCCAGGACCGGCCAGATTTCAAAGGTATACCTTACAATACGGTAAAGATGGAGTTCCTGTCGGGCTATGCAGCCGCAAGGGCCCCTTTATCCGCCTACCAGGTCGAGCCTGAGCCGCCTCCACCGTCGACTTCATCTTCTGGCCAGCAGCGCTCCTCCTCCTCCCATCGTCGACCGCCGCCGCCTCTTCATCCCACTCGCTCCAACTCGACCTCGGGCACTCACTCGCACAGAAAACGGGGTCGCCAGCACGGCCACGCCCGCACCAACAGCGCCAGC
>RAOH01000268.1:0-42068 GCA_009804965.1 Neurospora sp. FGSC 26632 | reverse complement strand
CACCAACATCCTACGAGACCCAAGCCTCCGAACGACCTACCTAGTCATTGACGCGCTTGACGAGTGCGTTAAAACAGACCTGCCGCAGCTTCTCGACTTCATTGCTCAGCAATCATCATCTGGATCTCGAGTCAAGTGGATCGTCTCAAGCCGTAATTGGCCGCAAATTGAGGAACGGTTGGAGAAAGCCGCAAAGTGAAGGTCTCCCTGGAGCTAAATGCAAAATCCGTCGCAGTGGCTGTCAATGCATTTATCCTGCACAAGGTGGATGACCTAGCAGGGCTGAAGAAGTATGATCCAAGGACAAAAGAGACCGTTCAGGACTATCTGTGCTCCAATGCGCAAGATACGTTCCTTTGGGTGGCGTTGGTCTACCAAGCGCTTACAGACCTAGAGGTCGAGGAATGGCATATCGAAGAGATCCTACACACGTTTCCACCCGGGCTGGATGCTCTATACGCGCGGATGAAACAAGATATAAGCCTATCCCGGGATTCTGATATTTGCAAAGACATTCTTGCCATAACCGCAATTGTTCACCAACCAATCAGCCTTGATGAATTAGCCACTCTCGTCAAGCTACCCAATATTATTCGCAACAATCCTAAATTCCTGGAAGCGATCATAGGGCGTTGTGGTTCATTTCTAACGCTACGAGAACGAACTATTTATTTTGTCCATCAATCAAGCTACCCAATATTATTCGCAACAATCCTAAATTCCTGGAAGCGATCATAGGGCGTTGTGGTTCATTTCTAACGCTACGAGAACGAACTATTTATTTTGTCCATCAATCAGCCAAGGACTTTCTACTTGGCAATACTTCTGATAAAGCTGGTAACCAAGCTTCTCAGGAGACGTTCAAGTGGATTTTTCCTTCTGGGAAAGAAGATGTGAACTATACCATCTTCTCGAGGTCACTTAATGCCATATCTACAACACTGCAACGCGACATATACGGCTTAAGGGCACTGGGATTTTCGAGTGACAAGGTCCAAGTACCGAATCTGGACCCGCTAGCGACGGTGCGGTACTCGTGCGTCTACTGGGTTGATCACTTGCGTGACTCGGTTTCTGGCACGAACATAAAACGGCATGATCGTTTACAGGATAACGAGGTTGTCTATAAATTCCTCAAGACGAAGTACCTTTACTGGCTAGAAGCTCTAAGTCTACTCCAAGCTATGCCTGCGGGCGTTGTTGCTATTAGAAAGCTCGAGGGCCTGCGAGTAAGTACAAGTCTAACTCCGCACTAGGAACTTGGTCTAACTAAAGATATAGGGAGGTAATAATTCATCGCAGCTATCAAAGCTTGTTTGGGATGCTTACCGGTTTGCTCTGTCTTATAAGTCAATAATAGAGCAAGCTTCACTTCAAGCATACATATCAGCGCTTGTATTTGCTCCAAGCCGTAGCTTGATAAAGAGGAATTTCAGAACAGAAGAACCTGAATGGATTCGAACTAAGCCGGCTATAGAATTCGATTGGAATGCATGCCTCCAGACCCTAGAAGGCCATAGCGACTACGTTCGTTCAGTGGCATTCTCGCCTGATGGCCAGCGGCTTGCGTCCGGTTCGGACGACAAAACGATCAAGATCTGGGATCCGGCGTCGAGGAGCTGCCTCCAGACCCTAGAAGGCCATAGCCGCTACGTTACCTCGGTGGTGTCATGGGGGGCGAGCAAGCACCAAGCTAAGACTTTGATTGTTGTGCGAAGAACAGGAAGAGAATCCTGTGTGCGCACGAGAACTATATAGGGCACCCAGAGCCATGACAGCAGTCTGTCATCAGACTGCTGAATGTACTGCAGCCAGAAAGCTGCACTCATCTGGCTACACCACTGCAGCACATGTGCATGTGCACCTATATACAGGAACAGGCCAGTAATGCCTGTGACAGGTGGCATTCTCGCCTGATGGCCAGCGGCTTGCGTCCGGTTCGTGGGACAACACGATCAAGATCTGGGATCCGGCGTCGGGGAGCTGCCTCCAGACCCTAGAAGGCCATAGCGGCTCCGTTGCCTCAGTAGCATTCTCGCCTGATGGCCAGCGGCTTGCGTCCGGTTCGTGGGACAACACGATCAAGATCTGGGATCCGGCGTCGGGGAGCTGCCTCCAAACGATTAAGACTAGTACTATAACGACCGATATCTCGTTTGACCGTACTAATCGTTACCTACGTACCAACATTGGACGTATTAAAATAGATATAGAAACTACCGAAAGCCAAGTTGTACTAGATAATCCAGAGAGCCATGGCTATGGCTTGGGACAGGATTGGTCTTGGATTACTTTCAACGGCCAGAACGTACTCTGGCTGCCACCGAATTACCGACCGTCTAGTTGTGACATCCAGGGACGGATGATATCCATCGGTACCGTATCAGGACTGGTTTGGTGTATTGGTTTCTCGCAAGACATATAATGTACTCCATGTCATTCTCAATTTCTGTCTCCCTATTTCTTTTTCTAGCGTGCCACCAGAAGGGTCTGGGAGGATAGGCAAATTTATAGGAATTTTGTAAATTCTGGTACCTTCTACTGTTGTCAAGATGTGTGACGAACGGCAGTCTGATCTGCCTAAGTGGGATAGCTGAAGGTTGACACTATCAGAAGACGTTCGGTGAAGCCAAAGGGTTCACAACAAGTATGGTAGCGTTATACCAGTCTCGGTGATAATGATCAATTGACTACTGTCGAACTATCTGACAATCTGAGTTCTCCAGTCGTCCCTTTATACCTGGAAATGCCTTGCCATGATGTGCCTGTTCATCGTGAGTTCTTGTCTGCTCACTGCCCGTGGTTGCTCAACAGTGAGCACCTCTGTGCGCCTTTCGGTCCAATCCCCGCCTGGGGTTACACTACCCCTGTACTCGCTTAAGTTCGTAACAAGATGTCGTATTCCATTACGAAGAAGCAAGTGATAGACCCAATACCGACAGGCGTACTAGGTGGCAAAAGGAACATTCTTATTCACGTGTGACCTGAGAACGTCGCCGACTCGCGTTCCTGGTCGTCGGAGGTCACACATATCTCGGCGGAGAAAACTTGACATAACCCTCAGACAGCATTCGAACAGGTGTTGATGTGCCTCCTTGGCGTCGATGCAAAACGTCGTGTTCGAACATCTCTGTGAACCCAGCAGAAATTCGCGGAAGGAGGGGTGAAGAAGCCGGAGCAGCCTGCCCTCTTCTTCCGGGACATCGACGGTGCAACTCCTCGCGTCCGCTTCGGAAAGCCTGTCTCGGAAAGGCTCTGGGGGGCTCTCAGACGTTAGGTATCCTTTGACGGAAAAATGAGCCAACTCAAGCTCTGTCACCATCTCCTCATTCGACCGTCTCGTGACGAGAGACACCAGGCTTGAACAGAACCTTGCGATTTCGTTGGGACATGGCAATCTGTATTTTGGGTCAAATTGGCGATGGGCGTCGAGGGGAATGGCGATTGCATCCACTGCTTCCTGGACTTTCAAGGGCCGGACCGAATAGATCAGGAATTGGAGGATTCGACTCGCCTTGTCTCTCCGCCCCTCTGGGATGCTCGTAAGAATTCGGGAATAAGTTTCGTTCAAATCTCGTAGTAGAGAACGGAGGGCGGTTGTAAGCTTATCGTAATCGTGGAGGGAGGGAGAAGTCCCGTGACGGGCCCAAAATTTACAAGATTGGAGCCCCATGTTGACAGCCACGGGCTGATCGGTGCAGTGAGCGATGAGGGTACTTTTCCCAGCCCCCATGACGCCCATAAGCGCGATGATGATGTCGCCGGGCTGGGGCTCAAACGCATCCTGCTGGGTGTCTGAGGAGCCGCCCTCACTGTTATCGCCCTCCATCACAGCCATAGCAAATCTTGACGCGGTGATGGTGCTGTGAAAAACAGAAACTCAGGGGGCGGGCGGTCTTTGCCAGAGTCTTGGGGAGGGTGAGCGATGCCAAAGCTCAGAAGTAATAACTAACGCCAGTCAAGCTTCAAGGTGTGGGAACATGTCGCTTCTCCATGGCATCCTGGTTGGTTCAATAGGCGCTGTGGGAGCCGAATGTGATGTTCCTCTGTCTCAGCCTGTATGCGCGTGCTGTGGGGGCGGGGCTGTTGGCCTCAATGGCCCCGTCCCATGCTCAAACAAATCCGGACTAGGTCGTCAGAGCCTCGGCAGCTCCCATCACAGGCCGGCGGCTCAGAGCACCCCGCCGACAGCAGGCCGTGAGGATGGGGACACGGGCAAGGCTCTGTTAAACTTCCTTCAGCAATCGATGCTCGACAACTCGATCTCACTGTCGCAATTCACGAGAGCACAATGGGCGGGAAATCTACTGGTGATGAGCAGATGCTCTATCTCCCTCGGTGAGCACTGAGCCGTCATGTCCCCTCACTCGTGAAGGCGCCCGCGTAACAGGATATGGTCATATAGGAGCACCGATGTCGTCCTGGCTGTGATGGGAGTGACGGGTTCGGGCAAAAACCCCTTCATTTCCAGCTTGGTTGGGAGAGATGTCGGCATCGGCAGGGGCCTAAAGTCTAGTAAGTCTGCACCGACTCAGGCCCTGACGGGGACCGCACTGCCCGTGGACTGACGGTCGTCCAAGATACTACAAACGTCGGCGTGTAAATGTTCGATCATGCCGACCGGCGCGTATTCCTCATTGACACACCCGGCTTTGACGACACCTTCCGCTCCGATACCGACGTGCTCGAGGACGTCGCCTACTTCTTGTCGAGCACTTACAAGCGAGACATTACTCTCGCCGGTATTGTCTATCTCCACCCCATCTCGCACAACCGCTTCGCCGGGTCCGACGTCCGCCACCTGAGCATGGTTCTGCCGCATGTGCGGCGAGGACGCATACGCCCACCTCGTCCTGGCAACCACCATGTGGGACGTGCTGCGCAGCGATGAGGTTGATCTCGCCCTGGCCAGGGACCGGGAGGACGAGCTGCAGAGGACCAACATATTCTGGGGTCCTATGGCGTCCCGCGGCTCCAAGGGTGATGCGGTTCCGGGGGAACCAGGAGTCGGCCGTGGAGATTGTGGACCGCCTGATCCACGTGCACGAGGAGAAGGGCAGCTGCGTCTTGGCCATCCAGAAAGAGCTGGTCGATGAGAACAAGGACCTGGACGCCACCTCGGCAGGAAAAGAACTACGGAGGGAGATTGACAATGCGACTGCGCGATACCGCAAGGAGCTCGAGGACGTCAAATCGGACCACGAGCACGCCATGAAGCAGCACAATGCCAAATCGCTCGAGAACCTCGAGGCTCAGAGACGCCACTTCGAAGAGAGACTGGCTGACGCCGACGAGGCCCAGGCGCAGCTCCGTACCGACATGGAGCAGCTGACGGCACAAATGACGGACCGGTACCAGCAGCTGCTCGCCAACGCGGAGAAGGATAGAAAGCAGGTGGATGATCTTCTGACGCAGAAAGCCGACGGGCTGAACGAATTGCATCGTCAACGAGAGGCGGACGCAGCCACGGCCAGGGAGGAGCATGAGCACTTTGAGAAGCAACAGCAAAAGCTAGCGGAGCAGGTCTCGGAGCTCAAGATCGAGAGAGAAAAGGCGGCAGCGCAGGCTCTCCGGGGCCGGGAAGCGCACGCCAACTTTCAGGCCCAGCTCAGCCAGCAGGCAGCACAGCACGAGGCTCGGACGGCAGCATTGAGGAAGCAGATGCAGGCGCTCGAGGAGAGGAGAGTTTCGGAATTGATCTAATGAGGGCCACTTGCGGGAATCCTTGCCGGAATTGCTATTGCTGGGACTGGGATCTTGTTTGCAAAGCCAGCCGCGATCCAACGTGGTGTGGCTTTGGCTGGCGTAAGTATCACAAGGTTGGGTGTCTAAGGCCGGAGTCTTTGAGAAGAAGAGAAAGCCAGAAGGGAGGTTTTGGCGGGCCGCGCTCGAGCTGGCCGCCAAGAATATTGTGGTCAGCCGCAACTCCTGGTTGGGAAGAGCCTCGCGGGAGGCGCAGCAAAGATGCAGCCGCTAGACCAGTCACAGCCCCTTTCTGTACGAAGCTATGTAATTGGTGCCCAAAAAGCCATCCGCTGGACCCCAAACCTCATGACAAACATTTAACTTCTCTCTCTGTCTCTATATCGCGCCCCTGCTCTCCGTCACCACCCCTTCCAAGACGGCCTCTCCCCTCTTCCCGCCCGTTTCTCCAACCCAGCTCCCTCCAGCAAAAATGACCGTCCAAATCGTCCCCGGCTTCAGCCCCACCAACCGTATCCTCCTGTACGCCAGCCTCGCCCTCTCCCCGGCGCAATTCGTCTCGGGGCTGGGCAACAACTGCCCCAGCAACGTCGGCTTCTTGGCGTACAACCTCTACACCCAGGTCCAGTGGTGCCAGGCCATGGCCGGCTCCTCGGACGACATCCACGCGCTGTCCCTGATCCTGCCGCACTTCAACTTCCTGTACATGCTCTCCTACCTCGGCGGCGTCAGTTCGTGAAATGTGGTCATGGGCGCCCTGCTGGGGCTTGGTACGGCTGCTGTGATTGTGCTGAACACGGTGTCGGCGTGGACGGCGTGGGCGGTGCACCAGCCGCAGGGGTACGGGGTGTATCAGTTCTTTTTCTTTGGGTGGCGGACGCTGGACAAGGGGTGGCACAAATGGTTGTTTATGCTGTGGCAGGTTTCGGATTCCGGGCTTGCGCTCGTCGGGATGGTCGCGGCGATTGTCATTGTTGTTGGATTAGCGGTTAAGGAGCATGTGGGGGACGGGTTTGCGAAGCGGGTTAAGTGGTGGTATACGTATGCCGCGGTGCCCACGGGAGGGCTGGTGATGTTGTTTGTTGGCTGGCCACTTATTTTGTGGACGGAGCTCATCATCTCGCGGAACGAGCTCGAGTTGGAGACGGATATGGTCGCCGTGTGGCTGTTTGTCGCGCAGGCGGTGACCATGTTGCTTCCGAGCTGTGGCCTCAGTCTGTCGTGCTTCCGGGGCGGGCTGGGGCGTCAAAAGTCTTCTTCGGTTGTCTAAAGTAGATCGTGGGCATAATAGCAGTTGGAGCTTCCCCATGGTTAATCACTCGCTCGTAGTCGGTTCCCCGTTCCCAATTGTTGATGGCTACTTTGTAGGCCGCCCTTTGATGTGACATTGGCCCCATTCCTTGGTTTATTTTCCCTCTTGGCGTGGACTTGCCTAAACGGCCTTGCCCTTACTTGGTATGATGGGCAAGCTTTGGCAAACAAACCCGCCGGGGGCTTGAGAGTAGCCCTCGGCGAAGGGGAAGGTCCCTGCTGGGATAGCGGGTCTATGAACGGGGAACTTCTTGGAAGCCTCCCACCTCTGAATCAATTCAGAAGTAGATCGCTTACATTGCGTCTGTTTGCTTGTTGTGACCTTCTCTCTTGATCTGACATCTGCCTCTGAACTAATCTTGCATCTCCGATCCGGTAGTGGTAGTTTGATTTATATGAAAGGCCGTGATCAAACGGTAATATGTCTTGCACCAAACAAGAAACACTTGGATCGGACGCTAGAAGACAAGCTGCGATGCAGAAAATGCGCCGACAATCCAGACTAAGAACGTGTAATCAGACAGGTTGATATTGTAAAAGAGCGTGCCAGAGGTCATGTATTCCATATCATGTCACTCTGACTGTGTCCAAGGATCTGAACCATTGCAGTCATGCAAATAAGGGAAAAAAGTGGTTTGACAGAAGGTTGGCAGAAAGTGGGAAAGGGGTACGGAAGGGGGAAGGCAGGAGGAAATGGGGACGAAAGGGGGATATATGATTTCCTTTCGAAAGGCATTGATAAACGGGAAGCATATGTAGAAGTTGACAATGATGGCTTTAATTTGGAAGCGCCACAAGACTGTTAACAGCAATGTGGTTTGTACTAGTCTGGAAACACTGGGGCTAGGATCTACTGGCATGCTATGATGTAGGAAATGCGTCGCAATTGAGACAGAAGTTGGATTGGAGAAAGTTGTATGTGTGACAGTGTAGTTGTGATGGGATGTGATGTATTTGCTTTGCTGTAATGCCGAGATCGGTCCTGCTACTCTTCTTGCTTCGCTGCCCATCTCTGCACATACAGCCACTTCAGCTCGGCACCGCACCCGTTGTATTTGGCTGCTTCGATGAGATTTCCCCCCAGAAAATCCAACACCCTCATCATTTCTTCCGCAGAGATCTTGGGACCGTATCTCCTCTGGATATCCTTAATGGGGGCCTGGAGGTCCGTTGCGCCAGGTAGAGAATGGTTTAGCGTTGCGGAGGGTATCCGCCTGGTTGGGATCGGCTTGGTAGACGTCTCCGTACTCTGTGTACTCGCTGTACTGTTGGACATCCTCCTCCGTGTTGTTGGTTTCGCATCATCCTTGTGCGCCCGGGCACTCCTCATCACCTTCACTGCCTGCGCCATGTCCTTCAACACCTCCCGCTTGACCATCTTCTCCATCTTCACCGTGAGATCCTGACGGATATCCTCTCGTGTCTATTCCTGTGGTCGGACGACGATCGGTAAAAACATTTGCAGATCCATATTCCTTCGACCTCCTGGTTGATGAAGATCTTGAACGAGGTTTCCTTCTGCCTAAGTTCCTCGACTAGCAGCGCCTGGACAAGGGAAGGCATTCTTGTCTGGAACTGCAGTCAGATTCCGGAGTCCGGAATCTGGCAAAGGAGAACGAAGCATTTCAGCAGCCGCTCCCTTCGAGTCTTCTCGTCTTGTTGCTGGCATCCCATGCAAATCGTCCGTATAGCGGAGGATCGATCGTTCACCGCCATTGAAAAAGGCCTGGAAGCACAGCTTCTGGTATGTCATTCACGTCGTCGACAGGAAGGATCCCAAGTAAAACAGTGGCACAAGGATGTTGATCCAAGTGTAGTCCCAAAATAGAAGTGATCGGCGCTTCAGCCTCCGAGCCTCAACATTAGCTCGCGGCCAAACCCGTCACAGCCTCAGCACTTTCTCGGCTCGCTAGGCTGCCTTTAACATCGAAAACCCAGTCGGAGTTTCGCGATCCTACTAGTCCAAGGTGTGCCTATACCATCCTCTTTGCCGCATCGTTGTCGATCTCCCATGATCCACCTTCCCGTCGGCAACTTGGGGACTGGCGACAACCCTTTCTCACCGACGCAATACCCCTGGTTTAGTTGAGCCTTATGACATATGTCTCAGATCCTTCCGATCCTTCCATGTAACTTCAGACTGAACATGTCATCAACACGGAGTTGATCATTCTGCTTCCCGAGCTCGGCAGTTTTTCGGACTTGACCTGCTGCGTAAGGGACTGGGCCGCAAAAAATCTTCATGATGGTCATCATGCCTTTGGATCTCTCAGGGAACATTGCCGCTTCTGTAACATCTCCTCGATCATGCCGACTTGCGCGAAAGATGGTAACAGGAAGTTAGGACACTCCCACGGGCCACATTAGTTAGCAACCAAACCTCCCCTTACCTACACTCAGGCAACTCGGAGAGCTTTCATACCCCAAGGGGAAGCAGAAAAAGAACTGTGTCCGTCCTTAGTATCGAGAAGGACCCTAACGTAGCTCCCCTTCGTCAATCGATTATCCGCTTCTCGACAATCCTTCCCGCCGCTAATAGCGATAATGAAAATGATAAAGTATTAATCGTTCCCCTCTGCTGAGCCCGCTTCTCAATTAAATAAATTAATCCACCTAAATTATAATTTGTTATCTCACGGACTCAGTAGTCAAAGGTAAAGCGAAGAGGAAGGTACCAAAAAGAAAGATGTTGACAAGCGAAGCGAGTCCCGGACCCTTTCTGACAAGCGAGGAACGCAACTTGGAGTAAAAGTCAAGGACCTCTCCAAAACACAATCCCAAAAACAGAAATCATCTCCTCAACCCTCCAACAAACCAAAGACAAAAAAGAAACAAAAGAATAAACGACCCACGGGCGGCTCGAACGCCCAATCTTCAGAGAGAGTTTCTTGTTTTTGATAGAAAACCGAAATCTGACGCCTTACCATTTGGCCAGCGGGCCATTTGATAAAAGACACATTGCAGCAGGTGGTTTGTATAGTTAGGGTGGGGAAGCTCCAACTGTTTATGGAGCTCCCCCCTTTTTTTGGCAGAGGTACCCCGCATTTTGTGACACTTTGAACTTCGCTCTTCCGTCTTCTTTTCTTTTCGTTGCTTCGGCATGACCTGCGCGCCCTTCAGTTTTGGATGTATTCCTAAGGTGTTGCTTCCAGTCGTGGTCAGGTTTGACTCTGCTTTCGCAATTCTCGTCTAGGTACCAAGGACCGGGCACAATGGCGGACCAAAACATCTTGGTTGTTCAGCTCTCGGGTTGATGATTGATGGGTGGGCGGCATCATGCCCAATTGGACTCCTCATGGTACACAGCTTTCCTCGTAAGACTGGCTGCCTCTCCGCGAAGTAACCATCGTCTATGTGTGTTCAGACTCCGAAGTACTTATAGCTCCCATGGTCTCACTGTCATCTGACCGTACCTGAACTGGCGCCACGGTTAATGCATCATCCAAGATAGCAGCAACTCAACAAGCGATGTCATCACCCATCTCGCCGAAACCCCATAGCTGCGCAAGATGCTCCTCGTCAAAACTCATCTTTTTCTTCCAAGGGAGCGCCGTCGGCCGCACAGTTGCGGATATGGAGGTGTACATGTTTGACCTCCTTTACGCCGAAGCTGTTGCGCTTGCGGAGGACTCGTCGCCAGATCAGGACGATGGATGTGCGTTCATGAAATGGCTGATTGCCAAACTGCCTCCCGTCCGAGACGCTCCTGGTCAGGGTCAGCTACAGGCTTTGGTTGGCGAACGTCGCACGTTTAAGACCCATCTTTGCCTCCAGTGGGTTGATGCGAGATATGCCTCTTGGCTAAGGTCCTTCCGTTTCGTGGACAAGCTTCATTGGCCATCTGTTTGGACCCGGGCTGGCAAAGGAAAGCCGCCGGCCGGGGTGAAGGACGCAGACAATATGCAACGGAAGTCACCAGGTTTGACAAGGTCTCATCCGGTCCGGATAGAGGATGAACTAGAAGTAGTGGGGGTTTTGGAAAAAGACTGGCAAGAAGCCGAAGACGACCACTATTATTTGCCTCCGGATGTGCCGGTGGACGACTCCGATGACGAACTCCCGTACGAGTTGGGAGAAATATCAAAGGTTGTGGCCGAAGGGACCGACTCCATGAAAGTAGTACTTTGTGCAAGCCAAGGGTTAGTATCATTCACATTTGCCTCTCTTGTTGGATGAAACCACCAAGCTGAAAGATCACAGTGATCCTGGGGCGCGAGAAGTCTTGACCAGGCCCCCAAACATGCATCCGTCCTCGGAGTCATCGCTCGAAATAATACGAAGGTGGGTTAACGAATGTCCGCGATACTCTACTTCAAGCCGCTTCGGGCGACATTCATTTTCTCGCCAATCGTTTCCGAAACGGCTGCTCCGGATATCAGGCGAGGGACCTGTCCCAAGCTTGAAACTGGTTGATTTCTCGGTCGACCTATCCTCAGCAACTACCCTTCCTCGTTACGTAGCGTTGAGCTACTGCTGGGGACGTAGCCAGACCAACGTTCTCCGGAACGAAAACCTGTTCGAGTGGCTCACCGATATCCCGCATACCCAGCTTCCACAAACCATCAAGGATGCGATCTACAGCACATGATTGCTGGGTTTCAGCTACATATGGGTCGATGCCTTCTGCATTATTCAGAACGACATCCACGACAAACAGGAAGAGATTGAGAAGATGGGAGGCATCTACGAGAACGCGGAGGTCACCATATCAGCCTCTCGAGCGTCTACCTGCCATGACGGATTTCTCCATTCAAGGCAGAAGCCAGAAGAAGGGGGCTTTCGGATTCCATTCAGATGCCGAGACGGTCAAAATGGGACAGTCCTACTCTGGCACAACCGCAGCGAACAATGGGACGAGCCCATCGACCGTCGAGGATGGACCCTCCAAGAGTCACTGATTTCTTCTCGGATCTTGGAGTTCAGCACCAACCAAACGCGGTAGCATTGCAACTGTCACCGTTATGGCGTTCCGCACGGCTCGACGAAGCATGATCACCTCGTGGACGGCTGGACGCGCGACAAGATTGAGCGAAGTCCGGTGAGCATCGACTGGGCTCCGGTGGTTGGGTTGGAGGAAGTTGACAGATTCCGTGCCAGAGTTCCGACGCAGACACATCGTCGGTTGGAAGAACGCGTCGTTCGGACTTGGAAGAGGATAGTAAGGAATTATACCCGCCGTGCTGTGAGCGATCCCATGGATAGGCTGCCTGCTTTGTCGGCCATTGCGCAGAGACTGAAAGGCCTGTCTACACAGAGATACGCGAGCGGCCTGTGGTTTGGGGATGTTCCTGGGCTCCTTTTCTGGTATCCAGTTGATATTGGTAGCATGAGAAGGTCGCCTGAAAGAGCGGGGCCTTCGTGGTCCTAAGCATCTGTCATTGTCGCCATCGAATTTTGGGGCGTTTACGGTGGCTTTCCGAATACGGACACATCGGTCCTCGGGGTTTCACAAAACGAGTTGATCTTGTGGGGTATGCTCTGCAGGGCGACTATTACTCGCCGTACAGATTCTGATCCTCACGGATTGTTTTATACAGGGACGTGGGACAATAAGGAGGTAGAAGGAATAACAATAATGGAAGTGCCCAGCCTTGTTTCGAACAAAGGGTGGCACACTGAGAGCATGTACGTTTTGGGACTTGATCGTGATGGCCGTAGCGGTTTAGTCTTGCGAAAAGTGAGGGAAGGCGTATATTGCAGGGCGGGATGGTACTTGACCAAGCGAAGAAAGGGAGCGTGGCTCGTTCATTACTATATATCTTCAGAGGGCGAGTGTTGGAGACCTCGACGCTACCTTACCCGTGCTAGATTAACTTTGATCTAGACAGAAAGGTATAAAAGAAAGTGAGGGCAAAATCATTGCAATCAATGTAGGGGTTGAAAGTATGTATGACACATTGCAAAAAGATCGAGTGTAAGGCAAAAGAGTGAGGGAGCCAAAGAGTTGGTAATATCCGTGATTCTTCATGAGCAAAGCCAGCCAGGAAAAAGGCTGGGACGCCTGGGTTATGTACACGATTTCTCGGAGCCCATCAGACTTCCAACCAGCCATCTGGCTTATCTTCGGGAATAGCTTCCTTCCTTGACGGCACTGAGTTCCTTCTGTGCCTGCGAGAGTCTTGATGTGATGACTTCCTTCTCACAGTACAGGGTGTGTGCCTTCTGGCATATCAACTTGTTACGTGTGGAAGGTGCATTCCACCTTGGACTGTATTTGTACGGTTTTCGTACAACTTGAAACAACCCAACTCAACCCAACTCAACTCGACTCAACTAGACTCAACTCGACTCAACTCATTTTGAGAACCCCAAGGCGTGTTGCAACCCAACTCGAGGGTCCTGACTTAAGTTGGCGAGTTGGCCGCCTTCTTGAGTACAAATCCGGTCATATGAAGGCCCTTTGCACGAAAACCGTACCGGACGGAACAAATGTAGTCTTAAATTTACCTTTGCAGAGTTTTTAGCCGGACCTGGCACGCCTTTTCCTCTTCAACCAAACAGGAAGCCACCAATCAAGCATTTCCCAATCATTGCTCCCCTATCGTCTCAGACGTACTGCTTCCTTCCTTCAACGTGGGGCAGGTGAACAGGTGCGGCCCGTCGTGCTAGCGGGCACAAAGGCATGAGGCAGCTAGATCTGCAGTGCTCGGTCCCGACGTCGAGAGGACAAATTATGACTCCATTATGGGTGTTAAACAACCAAAGACGAACCAAAATAAAAGACGACAGAAGGCAAAGCAAAAAGGAAACACCTCTAAGAGAGGGAACAGTAGCAGAAAAAAAGTCAAAAGTGAAGGTCGTACCCGGAATCGAACCGGGGTTGCCGGAATGTTCTGATGGAATTCAGAATCCGGAGTGATAACCGCTACACTATACAACCGTTGTTGAAGGAATGCCCCAGATGTGGGTCTTATATGGGACCCTCCAGCCAAAACCAAACAGCCCGTTCTGATCCTTCATTTCTTCGATCGAAGGACCTACCACCAACTCTTGTGGCAGATGCAAACAAAATGCTCGTACGACCATGACATCTACGTACTTGGAAAGAACATTGGAAACTCCAAGATTTTCGCTTAACATACAAAGAAAGAAAGAAAAGCCTCAGGCAAACTCATCATCATCACCCCCAACCCCAACTCCCCTCCTGCTGCTCTCACCCATATCCCCCATCTCCATCTCCTGCATCTCTTGCATCTCCTCCTTCCCTCCGCCTCCCCCCTTCTTATCACCACCAACAACCGTCGGCCCAATCTCCCCCATCCTCACCACACTCTCATACCCAACCCTCAAATTCTCCGCCCCGCTCAACGCCCTCTGCACCAAACTCTCATGCCGTTCCTCCACCAGCTTCCTCAGCGCCATGACCAAAAACTGCGCCACCACATCTACCGACCAGCCGTCTGGAATCATCCCCAAGACCTCCAAAACATCAAACCAGCCGCCGAACCGCTCGAGCAGCGCGCCCGTCTGCTCGACGCGGTCGCTGAGGTCTTCGATGGCGAGGAACTCGGCTAACAAAACGTGGAAGAGGTGGGATTGGGTTTCCCTGCTCGGAGGGGGCTGTTTTTGCTGGGCAGGCGCCGTGCTGTTGTTGAAAGAGAGAGAGAGCCCGCCGCGCAGGCAGTAGGAGACGGCGGAGTCGTAGTCGCCTAGGTGGTGGACGAGGAGGCGGAGGGAGTCTTCGTGGTCGTGGAGGCGGCCGTTGAGGATGATGGCTTCGGGAACGAGGAGGCGTTGTTTCTGTTGTGGTTGCTGTTGCTGCTTTTGGGTGTGCGATGCGCCGTGCTCTGAAGAGAATTCTGCTAGGGAGGAGTCGATGCGTTGGCGGATGGCGCCGGCGTCGTAGTCGTGCGCACCGCCTAGGAGTTGCAGAAGTCGCAGTCGGCTTTGCCAGGCTTCGTCGTCGGGAGGGGCGTTGTCGGTTAGGAATTGGCGGTATGTGGGTTTGGGAGGGCGTAAGGCGCGGTAGGCTTCGTAGGAGGCCGTGGCGGTTGCTCGGGATTCTGGTGAGCTTTGTAGGTCGTTGATGACAATGTCGAGGTAGTACGTGATTAGCTCGTTGATGTAGGCTGTGCTGCCCTTTCTGAACACGAGATGCTCGAGATAGTACTTGACTGCATCAGGTGCCTCTTCTCTCAGAAGCGCAACTACTTCGGTTGGCACCAACTTGGGTGCTTTGATCTTGTCGTCGGCAAAGACCTCGACACCCAGCTTGGGATTACGCTTAGCAAGCCAGACGCCATATTTCTTCACCAGCTCCTGGTTGCTGATGTTGCTGAGATACCTTCTGACCTGCAGCTCGCCGTCGCCTCCCAACTCGCCGCCCCGATCCTCTTCCTGTTCGATAATACGCTTCCATGTTTTGAGCACATAAGGCGACAGCTTACGTTGCTGATAGAGCCGACTAAGAACGTACAGGCGGCGGTATCCCTCTAGCAGGCTCACCGCCCTATCAAAGCAGTCAACCCCGTGGTCTACGAGTTCGTATAATTCCTTTCGAGGCGAACCAGGCTCGCCAGACTTGCCCGCAGGCGTGTTTTTGTCCAGCTCTAGGAGTACTAGTAGCAGAGACGCATCCACTGTCCGAAAGATCTCGGCGGAGATACTGCCGAATCCCTTTTTGTTTCTCCAAGCAGTGAGGAACCGGCGTAAGAAGTCGAGCACATGTCGAGGTAGCGAATCGACCGTCTGCGTAACTTCCTTGTCCTTTTCCGCTGCGATGTACTCTTCGACAAGAGATTTGATTCCCCCATAGACCCAAATTCCCTTTTGGCCCATGACGATCTCGTTTCGAAGAGCGGGAATCAGTGACAAGACGACTCTTGCATCTAGGTCACCGTCGAGAAGACTTGCTTCCATTTGCCTTGTCTCAGAATCGCTAAAGGGGAGTTCGGCAGAGTTTAGAAAGTGGGTAACAAGCATGATGCTGGCCCGTTGCTTGACGTATCCGAGAGTCATAAACTCCAGCTCTGTCTTGGGCTCCCGGTTATTGATGGTTTTGATGAGACTGAGGAGTTGTGTTTTCTGTTCCGAGCTGTTTGGATTGCTCTGTTGTTCTTTAGACGTTGCCAACTCGAGGCTCGATTCCAACTGAAGCAACAGGGGGTTTCGAACAGCCCACCATATGTTCGCCCCTGTCCAGACAGCAAGGCGCGATGAGCCTTTGGCAAGCACACGAACAAACTCCTCGTTCTCCCTATTCCGCACCGTCTCCCAGTTTTCCGGCAGCGGCTCCTCTTCCGACCCCAGGTCTCGATCGAATAGCTCCTTCTCTCGTGCTAGTCGCTCCATGGAGGATCTCGTACGTGAGTCGGCACCCTTTGTGGACACAGCGGGTGTTGCAGAGCCCCCGTTGAACGGCGAAAATCTCCTCTGACACAGCCGTTTAACTACCTCCTCAAACTGCATCTCTTCGCTAGCCAAGAGTGATCTGATGCCTATAGGGGTGTTGGCAGCAGGAGTAGCTGAGTCGTCCTTGTTAGGCACTTCCAACCAAAACTTATCTGCCTCGTCCTCTCCTGCATTCACATCGATTCTTTGGATCTCCAAGCCCTGATGTACACCATCCTCAAATTCTTTCCCCATGGAAGCGAAGACATAGCCCTCATCCTCACGACCCATAATCGATGCCCCTGAAGCTGAAACGTCGGGCGCACCCCCATCAACAGCGATCTCCCGCGGATATCTCTCGAACTCAACGGTGGGCCTCGTAGGATCACCATCCAGATTCACAAACATGCCGATGCCGGGGTCGAGGGGTCCTGTTCCAGTTACGAGCAGAAACTCTTCTGGTGTAGGGGACACAATATGTGGCTTCAGGAAGACTAATCCAGGTTGCGGTTTAGGCGATGCTATGCGTGCCGGCGAGATCCCCCCTGTACCAGAAGCTTGGGACGCTAGAGATGCGGCCGAATCCCGTGGGGGAGGAGGTAATGGTTTGTCCGCATCGTTCGAAGCTGGACTCGGTTTTCGCTCTGGACTGTTGGAAGCTTTCGGCGAGCCAGGCTGTTGAAATACAGGATCCTCTTGCTCTCCTTGCGATCTCTGGTTCCCACGCATGTTCCCTATCAACCCGGACAAGCTTGTGCTTCTCGAGTGGCTGGGGAAGTCAGCAGGCGCGAGTCTTGCTGTCGCCGAGGATGCGCTTCTTGAGTGACCTCCATTTTCGGGTGGACCTGCGATGTTTTGTGTTTGACCATATTGCCCTCCAGGGGCCGAGTCATCCAAGGACGATATGCTCATTAACGGGATCTTGAGCTGCCGATCAACGTCCAGCAAAGCATAGCTCCTAGAATCGGCAACACATGCGATTGAGTCCCTCCGCACAGAGAGAGTGCTCCCGGCAAAGTCGATCTTCCTGATGACACGAGCATCGTTCCCAATCCTCACCACCTGTATGCGCCTGTTGAGCGAAAGGAGAATGGTAACGGCGGACCCTGGATTATCGAAATTCTCGTTCAAGTCCACCCCTCCAATCCAGTTACAGTTCCTGACCTGGGTGGTCCCAAAGACCGGGCTCAGCTCGGGTAAGGAGTAGAAGGTCACTGTCCAGTTGCAAAGGATACAGGCCTTGCCTACGCGGGGCAGTAACAGGATCTGCTGGACACCCGGTTTCGGGCCATTGGGCGAGCCGGAGGTTTCCGAGTAAGCAGGAAGTAGTCTCGAGGCGAGGATGAAGGTATCGGTACTGTTCGGATCGTTGGGATCGGGTGGTATGCGGAAGAAATGGAGCAGCTCGGATGCCGAGGTTCCAACGTAAAGGTTGCCGTCTGGGTTGGGCGCAAAGCAGGTCAGTATGGCTGGCGCATAAATAGCAATAGAGGGCCTCACCTAGGTAGTCGACGCAGTTAATCTTAATATCCTCGTCGATACCCTCAGCCGATAGAGGAACATGGTGGAGCAAGGGTCGCAAGACATATGGACCGGCTGCCATGGGCTTGGGGGATGCTGCGGATGCGGGTGCCATTCCGGTGCAGCTTCGACAACATTGTTACCTGGGCATGCCGGGTCCAGAAAGATAGCTTTGCGCAATGCGACTTGTACCCCGTAGCTGCGCAGGAGTGTTGTTGTGTTTTGAAGCTATTCGCAAGTTGCAAGTCGAGAGGAAGATCGGATGGATGGCACCTTCCATGCGGGACACCCTCAGGCAGTTACGTAGTGAGGCAGCTGTAGCTAAACGACCCCTGTAAGTCCAGTGGGCTGTTGGTGGAGGGTGACGACGCTGGGCTTTCCCTGTTGGCCTGTTGGTGCCGCTGTGGGACATTTTTAGGCGGTCGATCTTGCCTCGGGCCCAGTGGCACATGAAGCCCGGACCAACAGGAGCGGTGCGGGAACCGTGATGTCCATAAACTGAACACTCCCTGCCACGCAACGCATCACGGTTTGACATCTTCCGACATCCCGCCCACATCGATACTAAGACAACACTGTTAACTGTATGCAACTACAATCTTAGGCTGGCCTAGGTCTCTAATAAGAATACTCGAGCACTGCGCAAGCAGGCATCAAGACACCATGGCGGACGTCATCAGTCCGGAAGCTCCAGGAGCAGGAGGAGCAGGAGGAGACGCCCCAAATGCGACAAACAAGTTCCAAAGTGCCATCTCGCAATGGAGAAGTACGACGGTCTATACTCCCCAGTCTTGAAAGTGGTCTTCCAGGCTGTGTTTCTGACCCTCTACCTTTCTAGGTCTCGACTTCACTTCCTTAGTCTCGAATCTAGACAACACGGCGTCAGAAATCGTTACCTTCCAACGGGACTCGACCGTACAGAGAAAGGATCTTGCGCAAAAGACTAAGGACTTTCGCAAGTTAGATGACGCGACCAAGTTGGGAGAGATCAAGGGGCTGCTTAAAGGTACGCAACACCCTACCATAAGACAGCGACGGCTTCTAAGCTGGCGGACTAACACAACGCACTGCATGTAGCCTACCAGGGCTTCATCGACCTCCTTGCGAACCATTCCAAGTCGGTAAACACCGCCTTCCTCCACGCCTACACATCCTTATCCGAAGCGCCGGACCCGTACCCGCTACTAGAGGCTTCGGTCGACTCGATGCTTGTCTCGGAAGACACGCTACCGAAGCTCGCCGAGGAGAACAACCACTTGCAGAAGAACGTGGCCAAGCTCACATCGCAGCTTGAAGAGACGGAATCTCGACTCCAGAAAGAGTCCGACGCTAGAAAACAGCTAGAGGAAAATCTGCAATCCCAGGTCAAGGAGGTCGAGTCTTCGTGGACTGCCGTACTCGACGAGAAGCAGGACAACTGGACAGCCAAGGAGAAGGCTTTGGAGGACAAGATTGAGAACCAGGACCGTCTGCTCAGTGAACTCAAGGCCAGTTACGAGGTCAACCAGAGGCTGGGCAAATCCGACGATGCCGAGGAACAGACCGGTCATGTCACGAGCGCCGAGTTGGAGATGGTCCAGTCCGACCTGGAGCGCACAAGTACGAGACTTGCAGAAGTGGAAGCCCGCAACGAACAACTGCGCCTTGAGCTTGCGCAATCCAAGTCGCACGTTTCCACACAGCCTGCTGCCTCTTTGGAGGACGACCCGAGATATCTGCGCGTGAGGTCAGAGAACTCGTCGCTCATCCGCAAGTTGGATGCGGCACGGGTGGAGAAGGAAGGATTGAAGAGAGATCTGGACACCAAACTCCGTGGCTTGGAGAGAGAGGTCGGTTTGCTCAAGGAGGAACGGGACGCGCTTAAGGCCAAGGTTCAAAAATGGTCAGACTATGACGATGTGAAGCAGGAGCTGGAAGTTCTTAAGAGCATTGAGTTCGCAACAGGTGATGACGATGACGCCGTACGCGCGGTCTCGGCCAATAATGCCGAGGGAGACAACGAGGCGGGAGGAAAGGGGGATACGCTCGAGCAGCTTCTCCTCGCGCGAAACAAGAAGCTCAATGATGAGCTGACCATCCTGCGCGTCTCGCACCAGGACCTCCAAAATCGCCTTCAAGACTTGCAGGAAGAGCTATCTCGGACCAATGCCGAGCTTGAGAAGTCGCAAAACCTTAATGAAAAGCTTGAAGATGAGCTCTCGACCATCCAAGCCGAGGCGCCCAATTCTTTCCCTTCGGGAGCATCTGTCGCCCGCTATGCCCCTTCGATCGCACCTACACGGAAGCTGGGCGGTGGTAGGATATCCCCTACCTCTTCGATCGTGAGTGGCTTCAACCCCCGCGGTGCCGATCGCGACTCGTCCGATTTTGCTGGCGGCGGAGCTGGCGGCATCCTCCCCATGATCACGGCACAGCGCGACCGGTTCAAAAAGCGTAACGCCCAGCTCGAGCAAGAGCTGTCCGAGACCCACAGGACGGTCTCCCAACTACGACAAGAAATCGCCGCTCTGCAGCGGGACAACCTGAACCTCTACGAGAAGACGCGCTACGTGTCCAGCTATAACCGCGCTGGAGGCGGCATGGCGTCGGCTACCTCGACAGCCTCCTTCTCATCCAACCCTAACCCATCCGCCGTCTCCTTCGGCGCAGCAAGCGGCAGCGACGGGAACAACGGTGGCGGCGGTGTAGCACTGGACCGATACAGAAAGGCGTACGAGTCCAACATCTCGCCCTTCGCGGCGTTCAGGGGCCGCGAGTCCGCTAGAGCGTACAAGCGGATGAGTCTGCCGGAGAGGGCGGTGTACTCGATCACGAGGATGGTGTTGGCTACAAGGACGAGCAGGAACCTGTTTGCAGCATACTGCGTGGCGCTGCATGTGCTGGTATTCCTCTCGCTGTACTGGATGGGCTCGGCTGATGCAGACCAGCATGTCGTGACTGCGGCAGTGGGTGCCGTGGGTTCGGCGGCGGGAGGAGCAGGAGGGAGTGGTGGTGGGGAGTGGAGTGAGGAAGGGTTTGATCATCGGTAGGATCGATCGAACCCCCTCCCACTCGGGAACTAAGGATTGGTGGAAGGAATAATGGTGGGACGTGAAGGAACTGCATATCGAAGCGGTAAAGAAGATTGCAGCGTGTCAGCGAGCGCCTGGAACGGATAATTCGGCGTTGCGTCCTACTTTTTCTTGGATCGATAAAAGAGATTGCGCTCACATGCTGGTTTCGAAACAACCATATCAATATCAAGCAAGTACATTATGCGTCGAAGAAAAGGATCATTGGAGCGGTAGTTCCATGGAAGGCGGTCTGAACTTGGATGTGGCAAGATGAAGGAGGAAGTCTTGGAGGGTCATACGGGAAGGCCAAGATCTGGGCTACCGTGCCGTGAGCGCCTGCGGGAATACTAGGCCGGAGAAGTGAGCCTGGCATGCCTGGTTGGTCATATCCAAGGGCTTCCTTCGGATGTGGTGGCTATCATTCTTCAAGTCTTGATGGCTTGTGGTTCATGAAAGAGTGATTCCCTCATCGGGTTGGGTTTTGGGTGCCAGCGAAGGCTTCAAAAAGACGAGGGTCGGTTGCAAAGCGAATAGAGCGAGTGGTTAGTATAACTTGTACTATTGTATAATACCTAAAGTTTTGGAAGAACTCAATGACCAACAAGCAGAGGTGATCGATCAAGACAAACATAGCTATAAACCAAACAAACTATAAGTGCCATCCCGCGCGTGATAACAACTGCATAGAAACAAGATCTCGTCACTCCCGCCCGCTTCACCCACCCAAGCCAACCCGGAGGCAGAAAACAAAAAAGTCCCACCATCACAACCACGAGGAAGATAGATTACCTACCTTATCTTGCCGACCTCAGCTTGCCATGCATATGGAGATCTCGCCTATGGGACCGAAATCTCAAATGGTGTCATCCATTTTCCCCATTAAAACTTCGGAAATAACGGTGCCACGACAGGATATCATGTCATTATGGAGGGCGGCCGCGGTAGACGGCCGGCGTCTATTTTGTTCGATGGGGCCACCCAGATGATGGGTTTGCGCTGGAAGGTGGTTACGGTCATTGGTTTGTTCATTGGGTGGACGCGTGTGTGTGTGGTACAACGGGAGTGTACTTGGGGGTTGTGGTGCGGTTCGGTTGTGGGACCTTTCCTCAACCCCCTACTCATTAAGTAGGGGGAAATTTTATTCTGGGACAACTTTTTATTCTGGGACATCTAAAATGTTAGCGTGCACCATAGGAAAATGTTAGTGCGAAGATGCAACAACGAAAGCAACATCCACCATTTTTCTAAAATTCTAGCAAAATTCAAGAAGTAAGAAAAGGCTCTAAGAAAATCCCTCTCGAAGTTGCAAAAAATTATCTCTCAAACTGGGCGAATGGCTCACCAAATATCGTCACTTTTGGTTGCGCGAAAGTATCGAACCGAACCGACGATACTATAGCGAAAAGCGTATACAACTTGATTTTCTCGCCAACGACTCCACCAAAATTAATGCAACTTTGAAAGCGTCTTTCTTAAGGCCTTTTTATTCTTCCGGATTTTTGCCAGAATTTTCAAAAAAATGTTGAGTGGTGGTTACTATTGTTGCATCTGGCCTACTAACACTTTTCTGTGGTGCACGCTAACATTCCAGATTGTCCCAGATTAAAAGTTTGTCCCAGAATATTTTTTCCCCCTCTTTTATGAGAGGGGGTTGACAAAAGGTTCCCAAGCCGCCCGCCAACCCCCAAGTACAGGATGGAGGGAGGTATGGAACAAAAGGTGAGGAACGGATGGAAGGTCGTGAACGGTCTCTTGGGAGATGCTTGGCTTCCGTGGAAGATGGATGCCAAGGTGTTTTAAAGCGTTAAAAAAGGATTGTGATATTTGGTTGTTGGGGAAGTTTTGTAGGAGTGTCTGATGTGTTTGATGGTGAGTGTTTCTTCAAGACGAAGAAGGACCAAAGTCACCAACACTCACTTATCCTATTCGCTTTCAAATACTACCATAGCAAGAACCAACGAGCCCTCGGTGAGAGAGACCCTGACAACCCTCTCCTTCAAGAAGATGATATCTGTACCTCAGCTTTTTTCCACCCATTTTTCCATGGACTCACCATGCAAGTATTGACTCGAGTGTCTCGTTGTTTCGAACTCGAGAAGAGTGCAATGTCTGTAGGTAACCTTCCACAACAGCCGAACGGCGGGCAACACGGCATCCGTACCTCTAGTTTGTCAAGTCGTCGACGACATCGATCTCTGTCCAATGACAGCTCTCCTTCCAACCTTCCTCGATGTCCGATGCCACCTCCCATCTTGAGTGATCTAATTTGCCCCCTTTCAAAAGAACCAATCCTCTCAAAAGACTGGTCCAGATCCCAATATTTGCCCATCACCTCCCAACCAGTTCCGCGTACCACCAAACCATTCCCGGAAAGAAAGGAAGAAAACGACAAGGTTGGTCAAGCGGAGCACGGCGAAGGAAGCAATCTATTTTTGCCCACATTCGATTTATGATATCTCTCTCGCTGATTATCTGACGTTACATCAGCACGGTTGGTCGGCCGTTGGGCTTACACGTTCGACAGGTCGACAGCGAAGGTAGGCAAGCTGAACGGACTAATTCGTCCCACTTGGACTTAGTGTCTTGCAAAACTTAGCCGCCCACCCTACATTATTAGCCCACAATCTCAAAACATGGTCTTTTGGTCCAATGGTCCAATGAACCAGTGACAGGGGAGCAGGGGTTTCGCTTTGCCTGAGGGAGAAGACGTGCAGACGGGAGATCGGCCTCGAGACATTCCATGTTTCTTGATATTTTGATTTCTCGTGGGAGGAGGGAAAGCAGGAGAGGCTGTGTACTGTTGCGGATAGATAGATTTGTTTCGTGTGGGCGGGAGGAATGAGTAAGAGAAACACTTGTCGAATCAAGTAGATTGATTGTTCAACATCGGGGCGAACCCCGACTTCTTTGCCCACATCAGACGCCATATGAATCAGATAAAGCTGGTGGTCGATCCTCTCAAACTTCAAGGACCCTTATGGGAGTATCGTCTTTGATGATTATTCTCCGTCTTACCTAGCTTGCTTGTCAGTCAGAGCTTTTCGGTTGATCACCGGATGGCCATGCTGCCACGATGCCGGTCCCCGGACCGTCGAAACACTGGGACGCTGACAAGATGTGCTAACGATGGATTGAGAAAGATCTTCAGTGCTCAAACGTTCCAGATTCTACGTGATCGAAACGATGGTGGACGTGGTGGATGGTGGTGATGGTGGATGAGTGTGCTTGCTGGCTTTCGTCCATATGCTGTTGCCGACTTCCGTCTCTCGATTCTTGAGTCCGAAAGAACTTCTAGAATCTGTTATCTACACTACCAATCAACTCGATGGCAGTATCAACAACTGAAGGCTGGGAATATCAGCTGTTAACTCGACCTCCACATGGAATTTGTGAAGAAGAGAGGAGCACGACGGAGGACAAACAAGGGACCACAAAATAAAGTGGTACGCTAACACGACGAACCCCTACTAGCGCACGGTCCCGGCGCTTGCAGTGGATCAGACGGGGATCTGACAGACAGGGGCTTGTGCTCCCTTTCTGTTGTCTGTCCGGATGACAACCGCTCGGTTCATCCAATCAACCTGGGGGACAAGGGACAAGGGACCTGGGCCTTGTCTTCTCTCTCGGACGAAGACAACCTTCAGAGACTGAGTTCTCGACGGGAGCACCGGCGGCTGCCCACCGAACCACTGAACATGCATTGTTTCCTCACCACCCCCGGCCACCATCAAGATGCCTTGAAAGTCTTGAACGTCAGGGTAGTAGCACCGCGTGGCGCTACCACACCCCTCCATGTTCTATCTTTGAGTACGTACTCGGCAAGCGAAGTGTGTGAGTGAGTGCGGTAAACATGGGTGTGTTAGTGTCTCTGTGCCGCCTTCCCGTAAGAGCGTTGCGTCTCTCTGGTCCAGTCAAACGGGTGGATGGGACTGCTTAATCTATTTAGCCCTCCAAAGCCGCCGCTTCTGGGAAGATGATGGAGGGTCAAGATCGACATCCTCTTCTTCCATACTGGCTCTCATATATCTGCCATCCAGAACCTCCTCCTCCTCCTACCGAACCTCCGATCTGATCTGACTATTAGCATATTCACTGGTTGGATTGTTTCTTTTGAGTCTTCTTTTGGTTGTTTCTTTTTGGGGTTTCTATATCACGGTTTTCATTGGCTCTTTCTAGTCTCTTAACGGGTTTTGACGATTTCCTATCCATCATCATCATCATCATCATCACGATACCCAATCTCAGCAGCAAAAAGGACCACTGGTGGTTATTGGTTTTCTCAAGTCTCAACAACAACAAGAAACAAAGACGGCTTTCATAATCGGGCAACAGCAAAAGAAACGACTTCCATCATCATTCTCAAACTCACAACACAACACAAACGGAAACAACATCAAAATGCGTGCCTCACTACTCCTCTCGGCGCTCAGCGTCTCCTCCGTCATGGCCGCCCCAGTACTCCCCGAGATCAACGCCCACTCAACCCACGCCGATTCCCTCAAGAAGGTATCAGAGTACTTCAACCTCCTCGCCGTCAAGGTCCAACAAAGCAAATTCGAGAGCGCCGTACCAACATGTGATCTCTCCAAGGTGGTCATGCCCCAAGGTAAGCCTCAGCCTATAACCCTCACCACATCACACTGCACCTTCCTGTCAGCTATTCCCATACTAACAAGCCGTGCAAAGCCCCCTCCCCCCTCCCAGCCCCCTCCTTCGGCCTAACCCTCCGCCACGTCGCCCTCGGCCGTGGCACCCAAAACTACACCTGCGACACCTCCAACAGCTCCGCCATCCCCGTAGCCAACGGCGCCGTCGCCTCCCTTTTCAACGCCTCCTGCATCGTCTCCGCCTACCCCGACATCGGCGCCATGTTGTCGGATGTCTCCATGAACTTCAACCTCTCCGACCTAGCCTCCGTCGCTTCCTCCATCGCTAAATCCCTCCCTGTCCCGCCTTCTTTCCTCAAACAAACCCTGGCACCAACCTCCGGCATGGCCGTCTCAGGCGCTCATTACTTCACTAACGCTTCCACGCCCTTTTTCAACATGGATGCGTCCCAGTGGAAGATTGGCGAGGCGCCGTGTGCGAAGAACAATAGTACGCCTGCTCCCGAAGCGGCGGCGAGGGGCCAGCAAGGTGAAAAGGCGGTTGCTTGGTTGAAGTTGATTACACGCCCGGGAGCGACGGGTGGCCTGCAGGAGGTGTATCGCGTGGAGACGGCGGGGGGCAGCGCGCCCGAGACGTGTGAGGGGATGCCGGAGGCTTTTGAGGTGCAGTATGCTGCTCAGTAAGTTTTATCCTGATGACGATAACCTGGAAGACGAGAGAGAGGACAAGTGGCTAACATGGTGTGGTAATAGGTATTGGTTCTACGGCAACTAAATCTTCGGATATCAGCGACGGAACTTAGCAAGCTGAAAGCATCGGATGTGGAATATCAAACCAAAAACTATTGTATCATATGGAGGAGGAGAAGGATTCCTACAGCTTCCTTTTCCATCTTCTTTTTTCCTTTCTCTCCTTTGTCTTCTTTTTTAACTATTTTCATGTGCAATCACTTGCATATTATACCTACCTACACTACTACAAAGAGGGCGTTAATGGGCGGCAGCCGAAAAGGCACATCGTGTTGGATGATGGATGGATGGATGGATAAAATAGCACGAACGAGCTATGATTGATCGATCTAAAACTCTCGTTAGTAATGGTGATGATGATGGTAGTTGAGGCGAAAAGATGGGAGAGTGAGTGACTGTTGGACTTGAGTAGTCAGAGGGATGAAGAAATAAAAGTGAATGTCCACAGGGATGTGTTGTTGCTGAAATAGGGGTGATGAGTGAGACCAGGAGCCTTTGAATATTGTCAACTCAGGGACAGAGAAGGAGGAGGTAACAGCGCGAGATGAGCCCGAACGACTTGTACACATGTTAACCACTTGGCCACATCAGGGAGTAATGATTAAACGCCTTGAAAAAACCTGTTGCTTAGTTTTGGCTTCCTCTCTCTATATCTTGCTTCTTGCTGATACTTTCCGGTTTACCCTGCAATTAAGGGGTGTGACTTGGCCACTCACTAGCTAATACGTTACGTTACGATCACTCTTTCTTCTTCTTCTTCTCTCCCCTCTCATACATGCTCCCTCCATAACTCCTGTCGTCCTTCCCCATTTAAGAGGGCTCCGTCCAGTTGACCAGATCCAATACCTGTCCCGCCGTAGGGTGTGTGTATCCTATCTTGAGACGTAGACGCAAAGGCTGTGTGTGCACAAAACTGGTTAGCAGCTTATCGAGAACAGATGAAAAGGACAGAAACTGAAAAGACTTACCCCAGTGCAACCCGCCACTCTCATCATTTGCGTAGCCTCCGCCCCCGGCGCAATATCCGTCGACGAAATGTTGAGCAGCTGTAGCTTCTGAGACTTGGGCACCGCCGCCTGCAACCCGACAGCCGAGAGCGCACCGCCAGGGAACGAGTTGTGGAAGCGAGCCGTAGCCTGGATCATGCCCTCGGCGTTTCGCTGTATCTGGATGATGATGTTCAAACCGTTGTTGTCGTAGCAAGGATGTCCCGCCGCAGCAGCGGGCTTGGGCGCCGCTTGTGGGGCCGGAGCGGGAGCGGCGGCTGGAGTGGTGTTGAAAAGATCAAGAACTGCTGACGGAGCAGCCGCTGGTGCAACGGCAGGTGCGGGAGAGGACGTAGAGGTAGGTTGGGAGAAGAGATCCATGATCGAGGCAACGTTCGACTGCGCAGGGGCTGGAGAAGTCGAGGTCGGAGGCGAAGTAGTGCCACCGAGGATATCGGCGAGAAGGTCGGCATTGTTCGTCCCGCCGTTGGGAACAGAGGGAGAAGGAAGGTTGGTGTCTCCCATGAGGTCGAATAGGAGATCCTCTTCCTTGGGCTTAGCAGCCTTGTTGGTCTTCTTGCCCGCCGCCTTGGTGGTCTTCTTGGCAGCTTCACCAAGTACTCGGGAAGACTCCTTGATCTGAGGGGGAGGCATCTTCTCGAGCACACCACGGCGGATCTGATCAAAAGAGAACAGGTTGCCGTATTCCACCGCACGCTGTTGAACCTCGACATCCAGACTTGTCTGGTGGTACTGAAGCAGACGGCGAACTCTCTCGATCTGGGCTGGGTCTTGCAGCCTAGTGGTGAGTTTGATGAGGGCTGTGATGATGTACTCGGTGGTGACCTGGGTAGCATAGTTGCTGTTCAAGATGGTTGTGAACAAGTCGATGATCTCATTCTCCTTGACCTCGTGCACGAGCTCCTCCTCCTCGTACTGACCACCCTTGAGAAGAGCATCGCTGTATTCACCAATGCACCAAGCGCCGGCCTGCGTCAGACTTTCCTGGGTGATGTCCTTCTTAAGATTGGTGTAAAGCTTCTGCACGGCGTATGTTTGTAGCTCGGGAGTCGTAGCGATAAGGCGGACGAACGAAGACAGGATCGGCTCCTTGACGTAGTTACCGGCCAAGGTCAAAACACGGAGCATGGTATCGACATGCCACCTCTTGTTCGGCGCGTACCTATCAGCGGCGATACCGATCTGGCTAGTCATATTAGGCTTAAACTCATTATCCGCCACTTCCAGGAAAGCCAACAGTTCCCGGATAAGGACGCGGACGTTGCTCTCGTTGATGAGAGTGAAGCTCAGGTCAAGAGCTCTCCTCCTGATACTGATGTCGGGGTCCCTAAGGCACTCCAGAATGGTGTTCCGGTGCCTTTGTACAGCGTTGGTGTCGATGGCCACCACCTTGACCAGCGTGTTTAGCGCAACATAACGGATATTGTTATCTTTGTTAGCCAAGAACTTGCCCAGAATATTGACACCCAGCACGCGCAAGCCGGCATCGGCCTCGATATCGAGAATGGTAAGTACGGCCTCGTAAAGGATCGAGTTTCCAACGTTCTTGGTCGCGTCGGTGTTGGTCGCAACCTGAGCGAGGATATCGTTGATCTGCTCCGTCGTCTGAGCATCGCCGCGGGCTAGAACTCGGAGAAGGCGCAGAATCTTGACCTGCAAGAACGGGTCGGTGATGCCCGTAACGTCATGCTCCGGCGCATAACCGGAAGAAGCCAGTCCCTTGAGAGTCCTCACGAGTACCGGTACGAACTGCCTGAACTTCTCAATGATACCCTCCTCCCCACCCTCAGCCTCGTCAGCTTCGCAAAGGCTGGTCACCAGTGTCAAGCCGCAAAGCAACACGCCGTGGTTGCGGTCTGACAGTAATTGCGCCGCCTTCTCGATAAAGTGTTCTTGGAGATCCGGAACCTTCTTGCATATCCGCATCGCACAAAGAGCTGCCTTCCGCCGGATGTATGGGTTCGTCGTCGATACCAGTGTTTCGATTTGGGGGAACAGATCTCTGGACATCTCGACCGATGCAATGTTTCCGAGGGTGCAGAGGGCGAGGCCCACGACATACTGATTCGAATGGTTAAGGTCACTGTTGTAGCCGAACGTCAGCATCACGTTGCGCATCCATAATTGTCCGGCTGGGGATCGTACTTTTGAAGGGAGTTGGTAACCAGAGTAAGGACTTCCTGGTTCTCGTCGAGCAACAAACTTGTCGCGAGATGGCCCAGACGCTTGTCGGCAAAGCGCGGGGAGGCCAGGAGCTTCAAACACTCGATCTGACCAAAGTGAGTGCGCTCACCAAGGGTGAAGAGGTATAATAGCTTGGCCACATTGTTGCGCCTGCAATGACACAGTTGATCAGCAAACCGAGTCTTGGGGAAGCTTTTGGTGTTGGCAGCTCAAATGCACCTGACGCCGTGATCGTGGCTCTCCTCCCTGAAGCTGGCTCTGATGGCGGCGCTCTCTTTCTGAATTACGGCTCTCTCGTCGGCGATGGTCTTGGCGGCTCGGACATTGCGAATAAACTGCTTGACTGTTCAAGGGTCAGTCTTGGTCTCGCCTTGGTCGCTCGGGTCGGGGGATCATGGCGATGCCGCTGGCGCACTTACGGGAACTCATGGCGATGCAATTATTAGGGGCCCGCAAGGGGGCCTGTCTAGGGGATCTGGACCAGAGATGCTCGAGCTCTCGAGATGGCGGGGGAGTTGCGGAACGGAGAGCGGATGGCGCAACTTTAAGCAAGGGGTATCCGAAGGAAGTAGACTGAGGCACGCAATGGACAAAGTTACGATACGGTAAAGCAAAGGCACGTAGACATTCATGAGAGAGAGGATCACCTTTGCGAAACACGACAAGTGGAAGCACAGCACACAATGGGCGGGCGGCGATGTGGCCATCGGATGCCCTTGATTGGAGCTCCTTGAACCGTGTGTCCACCCCCCACTTCCACTGACCTCTCCGTCCCGTTCCCAGCAGACGCCGGGCGGTGACGGTCAACACGGTAGCAGTCCTCGTGGCCTCAGGCAGGCACCTCTCCGCTGAAAGCTTCCCGGCAACGGCGCGACGGCAGGCGCCAAACTCACCGAAAAGCATGGGCCACAGGGACCCTGGACGCTGTTCCTCGCAGCTGGGCACTGCAGCTCGGACGGAAAGTGGGGCCTAGACCGTCGACTAATCAGGCACCCTGACGGCCTCGCCGGAAAAGGGGTAATCAGGGTTAGGGTCAAGATAATTGATTCCATCTGAGAGACTTTAGACGAGAGGCACACCATCAGACGCTTTCCGTTTTATTACTTCCCCTCATATAATGATAGCCTAGATATTTGGGAATGATGACATGAGATACAGGATGCTGAGATGACATCTGCTGTTTGTTCACTCGGGTAGACGCCAACCAAGACGGACAAGAGCTTGAAGTCAGTCAAGACTCGCATGAATCAACGGCGAGTCCTCAGATGATATCAAGGATTATACGGATGTGAGGGTTATTTAAGCCCTGAAGAGAAGGTATGAATTGTCTACCTTCGCCGTCAATCCCCATGTCATGTTGGCCCAATTCCCAGGGCATTAAGCACAAGGTCGATAGCAATGCTTAACACTTCCGTTTGCTTTCAGCAGAACAGCATTGAGCTTTTGTAAACCGACGAGCCTGGCCACATAGCCATTGGCAATGATTCAACGTAACATATAACTGTCAAGGAATATGCGATTCATCTATGGCCAGTATACTGATGGGACTGATGAGGGCAACACAAGCAGCGAACAGCCTCACCGCAACCTACGATCAACGACCGACAGTTACTTAATCCTCCATACCTCAAAGGTGACCGGATGATGGGTTAATTGTCTAGGTGCTGTGCCGTACGGATGTGTACGATATGAAATCCCTATAGGGCTGATGATATCCACAATTTCAGCCTGGGCTTGATGGTCGATGTCGCTAGGCAGCACTGCCACAATCATCCTGCACGTCATCCTTACCCGTTAGACAGGTCTCGGGTCTTGCTGGTCCCTGATGACGTGAATTCGGCAGCTGTGCTTCTGGAAAGGTTTCTATAGCAAACAGCAAGGTTCCGTCTGAACCTCCGGACATGAGTGTCACTTTGCTCATGTGGTGCGGCTTCCACTTGCCCAAACAACGCCGTAGAAATGGCTTCTCACTAGCAAAGGCATAGTTAAATTTGATTGATAACTGCTCTGACAAAGGCAAACGGAGAGCAGCTTCAGTTGCTAGCGTCCATCTCTGACAACTTTACCCCATTGCTTCCCGAGCTCGGCGGTTTGAGGCAGGTGGAGAGGTAAAACCCAAGCATACCGGTAATGCACGACAACGAGAATACAGGCGATCCTTGCAAGGCATGTCAACTAATAGTGGTATTCAAAGAGAACGCTAAGACCTGTCTTCGTAAAAGAGTCGGATATAGGAGAAAGCCGTTTACTTCTGCATCATGAGCTGAACGAACTCGTTATCTGTTGGGACAAAAGTGTTAGCAAGCTATAGCCAGGCTGAGTAACAAGAATCGAATACGTACAATCGATACGCCCGTCGCCGTCCTGGTCGGCCTCGCGGATCATCTCATCAACCTCATCATCGGTAAGCTTCTCGCCGATGGAGGTCATGACGTGACGGAGCTCGGCAGCGGAGATGAAGCCATTGTTGTCGCGATCGAACACCTTAAAGGCCTCACGGATCTCCTCCTCGGAGTCGGTATCCTTCATCTTTCTGGCCATCATGGTAAGGAACTCTGTAGGCTACTGTCAGCGGCGAACTGGCAAGTCCAAAAGTCCGTGATGTTCATACCAGGGAAGTCGATGGTGCCGTTGTTGTCGGCGTCGACCTCGTTGATCATGTCCTGAAGCTCAGACTCGGAGGGGTTCTGGCCCAACGAGCGCATGACGGTACCGAGCTCCTTGGTGGTGATTTGGCCTAGCTGCTGTTCAGTATGCATGCATAGAGGTATGGCGCGTATTCACATCGCATCTCGATTCAGGGGCGGGCGGTGAGGAGTGTTCGGCGCGTCGCAAGCATGACGATCCAATGCGCTTGCCGCTGGCTTGGTGATGAAAAGGTTCGGATATCTTGGGGGTAGGGTTTCGGGAAGACTAACCATCACCGTCCTTGTCCTGTATGACGTTGTATCGGGTCAGTCATCAGGCTCGCACGATTTGCGCCAAACGGCGACACAGGGAATGGAGCATTTGGGACAAGGAAGCTCGGCGCAAGGAAGGCAACTTACAAAGAGGGAGAAGGCCTCCTTGAACTCAGAGACCTGCTCTTCAGTAAGGGAGTCCGCCTGTTGTTGGTAGCCTGGTCAGCATACATTCGCCCGTCTCCTTTCCAGCCATCATGCTATGTTCACACGGCAGCCCGCTGCCCCTCGAGCTGAACCGCGGGGTTCTTGTTGCGCTCGAACAGCTTCGACCGGAGGCGTCGAGATAAGGAATGAGCATACCATATTGATAGTATTAAGGGCGGATAGAAGGTCTTTGGGAGAGCGAGCGTGAGAGATAGTTGGATATGTCCGAAGGAGGATGCGAAGGTTGTCCGGTTTAGAAGTGGCAGATAGGTCGCAGTAGACACGAAACCGGTTGGTTAGGTCCAAGTCCCCGTTCTCCTAGTTCGTTCCTTAAATGAGCAGCTGGGAAACTGGGGCCGCCGATTGCGAAGCAGTGGAGGGAGGCGGGGCGGGGTCCGTCCCTTAACACGCTCGCTAAAATGAGACTAAAAGACGCCCTGGTGCTGCAACTGCATGGGATGCATCACCACCGTCGCCAGCCCCAGACAGACGGGCAGAGCGGCCAGACCGACAGGCAGAAAGCTTACGGGCTGCCAGCTGACCGACTCTTTCCAAAACTTGAGACACAGGCAAACGATGCCCCTTATCGGCCGGCCCCAAGTGCCTGCCAGGTGACATGCATCCCATGTCATCATGCCCCCATCCCTGGAACTGGGCCAGAGGGCCGCATTGTGTTTCTGAACCGGGGCGCCGCGCCAGCGTCATTGTCAGTGGTAGCTGCCCCTGCCCAGTGCTACTGGCCTGTTGCTGTTAGTGAGAGAGAGAGAGGCCGAGAAACATCCATCCCCCCCAGAAGATCGACGGGACCTGGGAAGGAGACACTGGCACTCAACCTCGACCACACAGCCGTTCGTGTCCATGCGATGCGATGTGATGCCATATCAATTCCAATCCGCCTCTGGACCGCCATTACCACCAACTACCATCAATTGATTCCCAACTCCGACCGGGACGACGACTAGCCTTCGGCGTGCAACCGAGGTGAAGGGAGCCTTTCGCCCTTCCGGCGTCCGCCATGTGGCGCGACCGCACTAATCTGTACGGGGAACTTTCTTCTCTATATAGTGTTGGGATCCTTTCGTTAACATCCATGTGTTTGTCACAGCTATATCTCATACCGGCAGTCCTACGCCCACCACCCGACCCAGCGCAACCGATATGCCCCTCAGAGCGCAGGCGACCGCTTCGGCGGGAGTTCCGGCGGGGCTGGCGGCAGTACGGGGGTCCTCTTCTCGGCCGACGATGACCGGCGTGGCCTTCTATCGGCGGGGGCCTATGATGTCGACGACGGCGATGCGGTGATCGAGATGGATCTGCTTCCGCCTCGGTGGGCGAATTCGTCGGACAAAGTGTCAGAGCTACTGGCCGACATCGCGCGCAAGAGCCAGAAGCTGGAGCGGCTACACCAGAAGCACGTACTGCCGGGATTCGACGACGAGGAGGCCAAGAAGGACGAGGAACGCGAGATAGAACAGCTGACGCAGTCCATCACCAAGGGGTTCCACGACTGCCACCGCGTCATTCAGCGCATCGAGCAGATGGTGCGCGAGGGCAAACATAATGGCGAGATGAGTCGCGCCGACGAGGTCATGGCCAAGAACATACAAATCAACCTTGCTACGAGAGTCCAGGAGGCCAGCGCCAACTTTCGAAAGAAGCAGAGCGCATATTTAAAGAGTGAGCCCCCCCTACTTACACCCGACTTCGACTCAAAATAATGCTGACATCACTCCCTCTCTAGAACTAAGAGGCATGAGCGGCCTTGCCAGTCCAACCCTCGACCGAGTCTCAACCCCCCTCTCTTCCTTCGGCCCCAGCGGACTTCCACCAGGCAACAGCTCCAACAGCGCCTCCATCCTCGAATCCGACGCCGACCGGGTCTTCTCCCAGTCCACTCTACAAGCGTCAACGCACCAGAAGCTGCTTCACAGCAACGATCAGGCGATCTCGCAGCGCGAACGTGAAATCGACGAAATTGCCCAGGGAATCATCGACCTGTCCGACCTGTTCAGGGACCTACAGACCATGGTGATCGACCAGGGAACGATGCTGGACCGGATCGATTACAACGTGGAGCGGATGGCGACGGACGTGAAGGAGGCGGCTAAGGAGCTGACGGTTGCGTCCGGGTATCAGAAGAAGACCACCAAGAGGAAGATTATACTGCTGTTGTTGATTCTGATAGCGGGTATGATCATTTTGCTGGTTATCAAGCCGAAGAAACATGGGGGGTGAAGAGAGTGGGGAGAAACATAAAGTGGGACGAATTTCAAGACGCTATGTGTAGGATGATCGAGCGAGATGGATGGACGGGTAACCAGGACCACTACAGGGTACAAAGAAAGGGGCGAGTGAGCCGAAGAGAGAGGGAAACTAAGGAAGTAATGTAATTAAAATGGGGGAGGGTGTCAAGAAAGGACCCCGGAACCTGTTTGTATGACGACTGTAAAAATTTCAATATTGGGGGTTATGAGGACCGCGGTCTAGACTTAAGGACCACGGCCCCTTTACTTCGAATAGATCTGTTATGGCTTCATACTGCGATATCGCTTGCATTTTGAGGTATTGACCTTGGAAAAGGTCAACGTAAACAAGTTCGCGTTTGATCAATTCGCCCTCTTTTCACACTCGGCCTTGGCTCGTCTCAAGTCCCTTGTTTATTCTGTGTGAATTTTGTCTATTGCGCTGTATAAACCTTCCTTTTCGTTACCTTCCCTGCTCTATATAAAGCCATGTAAATGAGAAAATTCTTCGCTGTGTGTTGTCCAGATTGTAGACAGATTCCCACCCGACAACCGCCCGTCTATCTAACCTCTCCCTCTTTTACTCCTCTCTCGTGAGTCCAATTCTACTCTTCTCTTGCTTTCGGACCATCTAGTTCTCTCTTCGAACCATCACACGTCTAACTCACCGCAAGATTAAGGACAAAGACGTCTAAACTAACAAACTTCCACTATTCTCCATCACACCCTAACACCATGTCCCCTCCCTTTACTCCAGGAAAGTGAACAAGTTGGTGTGCAAGATGTTCATAGCCCGCTCGGCGTCCCTAGCGTCGATAACACAGGAGATGTTGATCTCGCTGGCACCTATATTCAAATCACAGCCATTAGCCATCCAATCCATGCTCACCCAGCCAACCAACAAACAACCAACCAAAAAAAAAAAACTTACCCTGAGAAATCATCTCAATATTGATCCTATGATCACCCAACGTCGAAAACATCTTGCCCGAAATACCAATCATATTCTTCATCTCCGCGCCCACCAGACTGAGGATAGCCAGACCGTGGAGGACGCTCACGTCGCCGCAGTCAGCCAGGTCCCTGACGGCCGCGTCAAAGTTGGTCATCTCGGCGTTGCCCATGTGCACGGCCACCGAGACGTGTACCTCGCTGGTGGAGATCAGGTCAACACTGACGCGATGCTTATTGAGGATGGCGAATAATCTCGCCAGAAAGGTGTGCGCGATCGACCGCTTGTTGGAGTGGATGTTGATGATGGAGATCTTGTCCTTGATGGTGACGGCCGTGGGGCGCTTAGGTTTGTTGCTCTTGCTAGGGCAGCTGCCGTTTGTTTTAGAAGTGCCGTTGCAGTAGACGCCGTTCTGCTTGTGTCGCTGGAGGGTCTGGTCGGGGGCCAGCAGGGGGTCGGGCTTGACGATGGTGCCCTCACCGCGCGGGTTCTTGACGTTCTTGATTCGGATGGGGATGGGCGGTGTGGCTTTGATGACTTGGTCCATGGTCAGGTGGTGGATGACTTCGGAGCCGTAGAAGGTCAGCTCGGCGGCCTCGGAGGGCGTAATGGACGGGACGAGGCGCGCCGTAGGCACCTTGGATGGGTCTGCGGTGAAGATGCCGTCGACTTCCTTCCAGATCTGCAGCTCGTCGGCTTTCAGGCCTACGGCCGCGAGAGACGCACATAGGTCCGTGTAGCCGCGGCCGACGTCGCCGTCGAGCAGACCGCCCGGCACGTTGCCGAAGAAGCCGGTGACGACTGGTACGCGGTTCTCGCAGGCGAGGATCTTCTTGGCGATGATCTCGGCCGCGTCGCGGTAGAAGGTGGCGTCGAGACGCTCGATGCTGGCGTCGAAGTGAAGGACGTCGGCCAGATCGACGTATTCGGCGTCTACTCCCCGGTCTTTGAGCATGTAGGCCATGAATCTGCAGCTAAGCTTCTCGCCGAAGCTGATGACTCGGTCCTTTGCCCGCGAGTTTACTTCGAGGTGGAATCGCTTGGCGGCTTCCAGGTACTCGATCAGTAGCTGGCACTCCTTTACCGTCTCCTCCTTCACGATGGCCGCAAGCTCGGCGTCCCGGATGAACTTGTCGGCAGCGGCGGTGTGGTCGCTGCAAATGTCCTGCATAACTCGCTTGGCATCCTTGAGGAGGGCATCTTGTTTCCGCTCGTCACTTTGATTTGCGGCAATGGCCTTGAGATTCTTGAATACCTCCAATAACCTGTGTAGCTGTGTTAGCTGCTGGTAGTGAACACATATTTAAGGGGTTTGAGTGTGAGTGATGAGGATCATGATAAGATGCACTACTCACCGACTTGTGGTTCCAGTAACCTTTTTGCCTGTGCTCCTTGCTGAGCAGACGACTACTAGCCTATGGTCCTTCACGTACGGTCTGCATTCAAAAGTGAGGTCAGTTACAGGGCCCTTGTTGTTTATTCATGAGAGGCTTGGACACATATCCATTATCCATACCTGATGATATCCTCTGCGATTCTGTCGGGGAACTTGCCCACGCTTGTACCACCGAATTTCTGCACGATCCAGCCATTGGGGCTGTCGTTCTGTAGTAGTAGGTTCCCGGTCATTTTTTTGGGTGAAATTTTATGTAATGTATGAGCTTTGGGGAAAGTATGGGGTATCTCAGGGATGAGTGAGTGAGCGAGTATTATCTCCGGTGTTTAAAAGGGTTATTTGGTGTTGAGACCACTGTGATGCTTGAGTAGAGGTAGGTAAGTGACTCAGCCAGCGCAGAAGGAAGGGAATGTCCGTTGTCCCTGGTCGCTGCGAAGTCGGCGCTCTGCAGCCAATGGTGCCTTTCCCGCCCTTGTGGGTGGTCGTGGAAGGGTCGCAGTACAGCCCAGGATCGTTCTAAAAACCTTAAATTTAGCGGCCCGAAGAGTGGAATTGCAGAGCCAATGGGTGTCGCTGCCGTGCAGGGTATAGATGCCGCTGAAGTGAAGTGAGGGGGTATCAAAAGATTGACTGAAATCAGACGAGGCTGGATGAGAGAAAATGGTTTGAGAAAGAAAACAAAACTCGATGTCCTGGAAGCCAAGATAAAGAAGAGTTATTGTTCTCTTGTTCCCTGTCGACCCCTGTCCGGAGCTGAGTCGGGGATTGCGGGGGTGGGGTCTGTTGTCGTCCAGGCTCTCGTTTCTGTTTCACGAACCATTCAGTACGACGATAACAGATCATGAGAAATGATGCTTGGAATTGGTGACGAATTCCTAAGATTCGTCTCACAATGTTTACAGCAGTCCGAGAGGACACAGTAATCAATCTGAGTTCAAGCAGTTCGAGTAACGAAAGGACAACGAGGCAAAATATCCATCGATACAACATGTAGGACGGGAAACGTGAAAGCGCAGGTCCGGGCTTCACATGAAACACGTACGGCTCTTTACGCTTCACAACTGCATTTCACTTAACATGCATATCAAATCTTGCACGGGGACCCTTCGATCATTCCCATCCATTGATTCTTTCACGAATACGAACAAGAAGAAGAACAAGAAGAACCAGAACAGTCATAACTAAACACACCCTAGCTTCCTCCCAGACCTAGCATCAATACCTAGCCTGGCCGACTAGTGCGTGCGGCTCTAAGAGAAAACAAGAGTCATAACAGGCCCGGCAGTTCTTCAAGGGTCTCGTACAGTCCAATACTGGTTTGTTTGTTAGCTCGAGACAACTTCCCTAAGCGTTTTCATGTGAATATGCCTTTTCCAAAATGAAATACGCCTAGTAGATCTTATTAATGCCTTTCGGATCCGTACCTAGCCATTTTCATACTATGAATATGCTTTTTCTAAAGTAAAATATACCGTATTGAATCCTATTAATGCCTTTCATTTAATCCTTATAAGGTTTGGGACAATTCGGAAGAGATCTCGTCTAGTATACCAGGAGTACCTAGGTACCAAGCTAACAAACAAACCAGTTCCTGAACAGTGGAGCGCTTTTGCCTCGATGCCGCCACCACGGACGCTGACGATATGGGAGGAGGCTCCGCGATTCGGGCAACGCTAGTGAAAAGGAGACGACAACCCGATTCAGGGGTTTCCGAGTCTATACCATACACACTTATATGACCGTCATACCTTTTGCTGAACTTTTCCACGGAAACTGCGGAAATTGGTTCATGATACTTTGAGCATCTGCCAACGAAAGTTTTAGGAACGACCATCTGGGACCTTGTTCCTTTTTCGCCATGGGTTGTTTGACACTGGACAGTATGCTGTGTTTTAGTTCCACTGGTCACTACATTAAATATACATGCCTCGCAACCTGAGGAGAACTTGGAGCGACAACGGATAGATAGGTGATAGTTGTCAGATTTACCAACCCCAACGAGTTAGATGTTGTGAACATACAACTCCCTCATTTGTTTTATCTATTCCATCCTACTACTCCAAATGGGCTCTCCTCTAACCTCCCCAGCAGTGCCCTTCCCCTTCGCTCTCCTGCATCCGATCTATCATACATCATACATGTAGCTATCCTAACCATCCATGAGCGGCTCTGGAGTGGAGAAAGACAACGCCCTAGAAGAAATTCCTGAAAAAAATAATAATAACAATCATAGCAAGTAAATACGTGGTATGTACACAGTAAAGAGGTGACCATGCCCTCTTCTGAAGAGAGCAGAGCATCGCGTGAAGCATGGGCCTGATTTCGGCCACTTGCTCGGCCAGTATATAGTGGAAGATCTGGAGCATTCATGGGTTCGGGCCTGTGAGGGATAAGATATCTCTCGGTGTCAGCGGCCCCGACCGCGAAGCTCGTCCCACGTGGTAAACGGCTGACATGCCTCAAGCTCGTTACCACCTGCTGTGGGTTGTGATGTGGGAGTGTGATTGCTGGAAATGCATCCCGCCATCACTTTACTCCCTCACCGGCTTCTTGCGCAACTTCACAGCCTCCTCCACCGCGTCATCGATGTCATCCTCCGCCTCCGCAGATTCCTCCTCGATCTCCTCAACTTCCCTGATATGAGGATCCCCAGAGGGTGGGCGGTGGTCCGACGGCACGTCACCGCCGCTCATCTGCCATTCCATCAGCTTACTGAAGTGGCTGTCCTTGTTGGCACTCAACTCCGTGTAGCTGCCAATCTCAGCCACGGTACCCTCGCTCGAGAGCACAATGATCTTGTCAGATCGCTTGATGGTGGACAATCTGTGAGCAATCGAGATGGTGGTGCTGTGGCCCTTGAGAAGTTCCGCAAGCGCAGAGTTGACCAAGGTTTCGGATTCGGCGTCCAGGGCGGAGGTGGCCTCATCGAGAATGAGAATATCAGGATCCTTGATGAGGGCACGAGCAATGGCGATGCGCTGCTTCTGGCCACCGGAGAGCTGGGCGCCACGGGCGCCGACCTGGGTCTCGAGGCCGTCCGGGAAGTCGCTGATGAAACCGCAGTTGGCCTTCTGCGCAGCCGCAATGATTTCGGTGCGCGAAGCCCGGGGCCTGCCGTAAGCAATGTTTTCGGCAATGGTACCCGAAAAGAGGACGGGCTCCTGGGAGACCATGCCGATGCGACGGCGGAGAGACTTGGCGTTCATCTTGGAAATGTCGACGCCGTTGATGGTGATAGTACCAGATATAGGGTTATAGAATCTCAGTAACATAGAAGCAACACTACTCTTGCCGACTCCGGAAGGCCCGATTATGCACACATTGGTGCCCGAGGGGATCTCAAAGTCGAGGCCGTTGAAAATCGTAACATCGGGTCTGGTAGGGTAGGCAAACGTCACGTTGGAGAACTTGATGGGACCCTGGGCAGAGGTAACCTTCAAACCAACGGTCTGGGGAATGGTCGGCTTGCGATCCTCGAGCTCGAACAAGCGGCTCGCTGCGCCGACACCCTTCATCAGTTCCGAGTAGAAGCCGCTGACACCGAAGAGACTCGAGCCAGCAAAGACAGTATACATCATGAACGAGGTCAAATCGCCGAGAGACATGGCGCCTGAGCGAACGAGGTTTCCACCCACAATCAACATAGCCAAAATAACCATGTTGCCAGCCCAGCTCGTACTAGAAAAAAAGACAGCCGAGACAATGGCCTCCCTCCGACCCAACGCAAAGATCTTTCTGACCTGCTTGTTGTAGCGACCAACTTCTTGCACTTCAGCGGCAAAGGCCTGGCTGGTCTTGATGTTACCCAACCGTTCCTCGGCGATCTTCATGAGCGAACCAACGTTCTTCTGAATCTGCCTGCTCAAGTTGCGAATCGTGCGACCATAGAATACCGCTCCAAGACCGATAGGGGGAACCATGATGAGAATGATGGATGTCAGCTTGGGGCTGAGCCAGAACATGGCCGCGAAACCCGCCGCACCGCTAACCAGAGAGCGAAGACCATCAGACACATTTTGGGTAATGCTTTTGCCCACGACAACGGTATCGGAGTTCAGTCGCGAGATCAGATCACCGACCCTGTTGGCATCGAAGAACTCGGCATCCTGGACGTAGGTGCGGCGGTAGAGGTGCGAGCGCAACCGAGCCACGACACGCTCGCCGACGATACGGAGGATGATGATTCTGCCAAAGTTGGCCGTCGCACCAAGAGTGAGAAGACCAGCGAGACCACCGAAGAACTGATAGAGGGTAAGACCGAAGAGCCGGACCTCGTCGGCGGGACCCTGGGTGGAAAGATCCAGAATCCTACCGACAGAGAAGGGGATGGACATGGTAACCGCGGACGAGATAAGAAGCAAGACGAATGCGACACTCAGAGCCTTAACCTCGGGGCGCGCAATCTTGATCAGACGCCAGACCTCGGCGAAGCCGGGCTTGGTGCCTGACTGAGTCTTGCCATCCTTGGACAGACGAGCGCTCATATTGATATGGGCAGCCTTTTGCGCCCTCTCGCTTTTCGCAAAACCGTGTACCTTGAGGTGTTCTTCAGATGCATCTTCCTTGGTCTTGTTGAGATATTTCGCCGCCTCTTCCGCTGTCTCTGCCACAGCCTCCTTGGCCGACTGCTCCCGTAGACGGGCTTGCGAGGTCGATAGCTGGCGGAGGACGCCGAAGGGGGAAGTCCAACGTTGGGATTGTATGCATGGTCGTGAGCCAAGATAGGAGGACGAGAAGGGGACTGAAACGATCGCGAAAGGTGTCGTCGAAGACCGGGGTAGAGAGGAGAATGGACGGCAGGATTTCGCGGACAGGATCGAGGAAGTTATAGTGGGGGAATGTTGGAATGGCAGCAAGGCCGCGAGCCCCGCGCCGCTACCGCCGCATTGGGGGAGCAGCACGGC